>JAVQJG010210683.1:0-21033 GCA_036024015.1 Craterocephalus amniculus
CCCCCACACCCCCCCCCCCCCCCCCCCCCCCCCCCCGCCCCCGCCCCCCCCCTTAATTATTAGGTTATTGCACACAGTGGGTTAAGAATATTTATGATTCTGGCCTATGTCACATAGACTGCGACAATGAATTGTATGGAAAATGGACAATGACATATTGCTGTTTGGCAAATTTATATGTACACATGGCAAAATTTGTGTTATGTTTGTTAAGGCAATATGAGCCGAATTTCATATCTCAATAATTCATTTCTTAATCACGATATACGATCTCAATAAAAAAAATTTTGGTCAAGTAACTGAGGAGAAGGTTCAAATTTACAGCCTTCAGTGCTAAATGCACTTTTATTAAGGATCAAAAGCAGATGTGCATTAAAATATTTGCCTAAAATTAAAGTAGATGTGAATAAAAATGACAAAAAATGACTGTCAATGACCATAACAAGGATATAGTGTGCAAAATGCTAAAAAAGAGATATTTTTGAAACTCCATAAAAGCCAACTCAATAGAAACGATATTACCTCATTCTAAATCTCGTGTGACAAAATCTCAGTATGTTTGAAAATGTCGATACATTGCCCTTTCCTGTGTTTTGTTATAAGTTAGATTTATTTAATTGCATTTGGTATGTACAAGTATACATATGCATATAAATGTGTATGTGTGTTTAAACATGAGTATATGTATGTAGGACAACCGGAATATATATATACGTGTATATGTGGATTAGGGTGTAAGGTATGGGGATGGGTGGGTGTAGGTGAAGTACAGTATGTGTGTTTATAGGTATGTTAGGTATTTAATGTGGGTGGGACTGAGTATGTGTGTGTATGTATGGATGTGTATGTGCATATATAAAAACATTTTGTTTTTTTCTCAAATCAAACTTAAAAAAAAATAAAAATCATGAATCATGAAAATAATAATTCATTGTAAGCACAATTTTTAGTTTTAATCCACTAATTTCTCTACAGCAGGTCACTGTTTACTCACCCTTTATAGTTACATGCTGCTACAAAGTCTGAATGTATTTCATGTTTTCTCAGAGCTTTAGAATAAAAACACTTGCCAGGAGGGGTAAAAGATGTAGATTTTCATACACAGCTTATTTATTTTTTATTTTCCTGTTTTTGATGTCATTGCAGGTTTGAAAGAGGCTCAGGGACACACTCAAAACCTGCTCATTAACTCCCACAACGGCAACATGCTGTTCAGCGCAGATGGCGACCAGACTGTGATCGGACCAGACAAACTAAGAGTCACAGGTACATCGGTGGATGTTTCGTGCTGTTCGCTTGGATACGGCCACACCTGCCTGTGGCACCGTTTTGGAAAAAGACAACTTTGACAACAGATGTGAAATCAACAGGAGCAGTCTGGTTTGAAGGCTCATACTTGTGCAGCAATCCAGAAACCAAGGACGAAGACAGATTCAGTCATTTTTATAATTATTAGTGTCATATGGTAGGCGGCACAGACAGACCGTGCACATCAGTATTACAGGAAATATTTAAATGGTGATGAACTAGTCGTCTTCAGAGTCAGAAAGACTGTTCAATATACATTTGTAAAAGAAAAATGAGAATTTTAATCACAAGGTATTATTTAATTTTGTTTTTTACAGTAACATTCAAAAGTTTGGACATGCTCTCGTATTGTATGTAATGGGAGAATGTGTTCAAACGTTTGACTGGTAGTGTATATCAACAAATGACACATGCAGGATCAAAAACTAGGAAACAAAGAAACTAGGAAGCGAGGGAAAAGCTAGGAAGCTTCTGGCAGATGTATGATTACTCTTTTTGGAAGATCTGATTTTAAGTGTTGTTTTTCTTTTGATCAGAGTCCACTTATTTTCAAAAGGGTGAATGTGCAGATTATGTGAAGGTCAACATCCTGATTTAATGTGTTGAAGGCCAGGATCCTGCTGTGACAAACCTGTGTCTAGTTATGGTGTTGTTCCAGTTGTTTTACTGCAGAATTATTTTCCCAAACATATCTAACAGTACTTGAAAATGTCGATTTTGGATCAATAATTTATTTTATCTATGCATGTGAGCGTTCGCCCCACAGCCCAATGAGATCAGTCACAGTGACAGTTTACAGTTTTGAGCCAACAAGTGACACATTATATTACACAAACCACACAGAATATTTATCAAAGCAAAGAACTGAAGGGTAAATATATTCACATAAATCTGTCCTGTAGTCTCTCAGTTTGCTTGTTGACGGTGGCATGTGCAGCTGACCGCATGCGGTGGTGACTGATTAATGCTGAAAAGTCAGCTGATCACGTCATATCGCCTGGGGTCAGTTTGATACTCAGAGCACAGCAGCAGCTGTAAAAGAGCCATTTTCTCTTATTCTTCAGCCAAAAGCTCCTATACTTGCTTTGTGTTTACACCCATCACACATGGCTCCAAATAATGTTACCTAGCATTCATCCTCATCTGTATCCTTGTCATTTTTGGGGATTACTTGAATCACAAAGGTCAACCTGAGCAGACAGGCTGCCTCTCCTTTTGAAAAATAAGCTTTACACACAGATGTCTACAGCCTTGATTACACCTCTGTTGTCCTGAGCAACACAGTCCAGCAGGCATATCCTCCTAATTCTGATGTCTTAAAAATGTGGCCTGGCCGCAGTGTGTCTGCTAGATAGCAGATAAGTGAAATGTTGGAAATCACAGAGCGGAGGACCCTCTTTAAAAATGTTAGGCATATGTTTGCAAGGTCAGTCTGCAAATTAGAGACCTCACACTGTTCTTCAATAAGAAGAGATCAATTGAAAAGATGTAGAGAAATTTAAAGATGTACAAGTCTTGAATTTAGAAATATTTTGACAGGGGTTCAGACTCTGACACGACATCTCTGTAGGGTGGTGACATGAACAAACGAAGCGGGCTGTAAAGAGCTTAAGTCTTCATATTAGTGGTGGATGAGCAGAGAAAAGGTAGAAGGTGAATGTGTTTGTCACCTTCTGACAGGGAGGAAACAGCGCAATCCTCCTGTGCTGGGTTCACTCCACTGACTTCCTGTACAGTTTAGGATATTGTTACTTGTTTTATTCAGATTTTTGGACTTAGGGGTTTTATTTGTCACTTTGTTCATTTGAGCTTGTCTTTATAAGTATAAATTATAAATAAACCTGACTTGACTTGTCCATCAGGTCCTGAGGGAGCTCTGTTCCAGCATTCGGTGGAGATGCCCCTGCTGAAATCCGAAGTATTAAAAGACCTAAAGTGAGCAGTTCTGCAACTTGTATTTCATTGGATAAGTTCAGCAATACCCACTGATAATGTTCAGGCTTACACCACACTTCAACCTTTTCACCTGAAATGAATATTAGATTCATCACATTTTTCAATTGATGAATGAGATTTGGTTAAAAGAACACACAGACGTCTCTAAAGCTGAAATGTGTTTCTGTAGGCTGGAGTGCCCCACCCGCTCTCTGAGTATGAGCGCACCGAAAGGAGTTCATGTCAAAGCCCTCGCTGGAAACATTGAAGCAGCTTCCAACATGGATGTTATCCTAAAGTCAAGTGTGGGACTAGTAAGGAAACCACTTCACGCTTCCTGCGGTCTGCTACATGCCATCTCCAGGCTTTTTCTCTCTTTAGGTTACCCTGGGAATAAACACAGTATGCTTTTGTCAGAAAGCATGCTGTTTTACGCATTTATAATCTCTGGTGGTCACACTTTGGAGCTGTAGTGCAGGAGTTCAGCTTTTTACATTCATGTTCAAAATACACAGGAGACTGACCTAAGAGAGCTTTGTGGACCACTTATACTTTATGTTGTGCTTTACGCAAGTATAACGGTGGACTTTCACTAATTCTATAATGTGCAGTATTTGCCATTAAAAGAGCAGTTCTTATCTATTTGCCACAGTAAGTTCATTGCCATTAGACTTTATAAAGCAGTTGTTTGGACTCTGTTGTTTCCATGCTACTGTGTAGAGTCAATTTTAGAAATAGACTCTGGCAGGATCAAGGCTGGATGACTACTGTGGGGCACACACTGGATGAACCGCAGTCTTTGAATCGCCTGACCTTTTTAAACTTACTCACAGCAGAGCAGAGCATTAATATCAGAACAAAGTTTCAGGGTATAACACTTGCCCATCTTTCTTTTTCTTTCCTGTGAGGAGATTTGTGTTAATCTAAATGCAACATGTCCTTTGTAGATGCAAGTTATTTGAATTCCTCTTCTTTGGCTTTTACTTGATTTTCTGCAACATTCTGTTCATATCATCCATTCGGACTAATGCATAGTTTAGGTATTAATATTGGCATCAACCCCTATTGCAAAATTGATATTATCCTGATGCACATGTGTAGCCGGCTTAATGACTGCTGTTTCCTTGCTGATCCCTGGAAACTTAATTCATTCTTTTTTTCCCATGATGTCCATGGTGCAGCTGGTGTTGGATGCCGAGACGGTGCGCATGCCGAGCCTGCCCCTGAGTGAAGAAGGGGTTTCTGGAAATGCTCAGGGTCTCTTCGAGGTCTGTGTTTGTCCCAGTGGAAAGCTCTTTCTGTCCAAGGCTGGAAGAACTTCTACTTGCAGTGATAATCAGGAGTGTTAGATAGACTCTGACAAGGTCACCGACTTTCCATCTCTCTGAGGATGCATCTTTGCTGTTTATATGGAGCACAAGTTCTTTGTCTTTTCTCTTTTTAATCTCTATAGCACAGTGGATCTGGCACATCAAGGCTTGTGAAAATACAAAAGCCCACAGGCATATATGTCTGAGATGTCTGGAAAAACATCTTTTAAGGTTGCATGTATGGATTTCTGACTATTCGGCCGAAACAAGTTGGCTCTCAGTTGTAAATTTGTCAGCATCAGAGTTTTGTGAAGGATTTTTTACACACACAGTATCATGGCTGGGCAACGAGGAGCTGGTAACGGCTTACATCCTATGCAATATTATCTTGTGGTGCAATAAATTGAATGAACACATATCAAGGACTTGGAAAATTGGAAAATGCATCTCTCATGTGGGGACAGAATTTTATTAATAATTATTTTGGTTTATGCAAGCCTCTCTGGCTCCAAGCCCTTGGTATGTGATGATTTTCTTTGTCCTTATTTGACTAGATGGGGAAACTGGAATATATTGGTATAGTTTTGGTTTTTTTTGCAATTGGTTATGATTCATTCTAACCTCAGCTGAAACTCAGATACAGCACAAGCAACAGAATTAATTCTTGCCCCAACTTTAACTGCTTTACAGTTTTCTTCATAAAATGCCAGTAATCCAGTCTCACACTCGGTGTGTCTTTTTCTAATTTAGAAAACTGTGTATGTTTTGTGGCAATATTTCCGAGCCTTTCATTAGTGAGAACTTATGCAGAGGCAAGACAGTGTTATTTTTGGAAGAATGCTGGTCTGTTTTATTTTGTTTTGTTTTATAACCTCATTTAAATAATGCCAACTGAGAAAACAAAACCTTTGACCACAGCCACATGAAAGCAAAAATAAAATAAATCTGAAAGTCATGGATACCCGAGTAAAAAAAATAATGGAATTATATCAAAATGGCTTTTGCCTTTTGTATCAGATTTGCTTGAATTTTTTCTTTCAGAACAATATGCATGTCAGGCGCTCATCATTTATCTTTTTGTATGACCGAGATTCCAAGTCAAAAGTCTGAAAGGAAAACATTTTGTAATTACTGTTTTTTTGGGTTTTGCATCATCTTATGAAATTATTTTTAACATTTTAAAGTTGTGACGTTGTAATAACAATGTAACAGTTAATAAAGGTGATATACAGTATAGTTTTCACCTCAGGTCTGGCAAAGTGTATTTGATGGTGTGTAATGTATATTTATTCATTTTGTATGTTTAATAAAACTTCCAAAAAATATGGCCTGGGTTATTCCTTATTGTCTGAGTTCACTGTTTTCTGAAAGAAACTCATGTGTTTCCCAATTAAATCCCATGCAGAGTGCAACAAAAACACTGGAAGGCTCTTACATTATTACATTATTCGATGTGGTTTTTATTTATTTACTGGTGTACAATTAATATATAATTTGGATAGTTTTGGTCTCAGCATCATCTGTGACATTGATGACTCTGATGCGCTCTAGTGGAGAAGCTCTGCAGTTGCAGGCACCTACCTACTGAAAAGGCTGTTCGCTCATGTGTTTGTGCAAATCCACACTGTTACTGGTCTGCATTAAAATGATGCCTGAAAGTAAGATAGATCCCATCAATAATGGGTCTTTAAGCAAAACATTGGATTTTGTCAGTGCGAGATCCTAAAATAAATCATGGTTTGAATCCTTCAAGTAACATACAAACAGCCTTATTCTCTAAAATATGTCCAATATTAAAATTTAGAGAAAAGAAACAGATGCAGATCATTAAGGGGAATTTATTAGGCCTTGCTATGGCACAGTGTACATCAACATGTATGATTCCCAACATTCACTCAAGGAGATAAATTCCTGATGGTGAAATAAAACACAGATACCAAGAAGCACAGTTTAAATCTATAAATGACCTGTACAGTGTGAGTGTGTATGGTTGTTAAATGAGCCAAAATATGTTGGGTAAAGCAATAAAAACACACAAGCACCACAGCCTGGCGCTGTCATATGTTCCTTACACCAGAAAATTCAAAACACAGAAAATGTTTGGACATGGTTTCAAGCTTGCAAAAGTAACATGTTGCAGTTGTGCCCGCAATTATATCTACAGTATATGGCTCTTCGTCACAATATCCTATTAAGTACTCTTGAACATGGAAGGAAAGAAAGAGAAACTTAAGCTACAGTAGTAATTAAAAAATTGCTCCACTTGCTCCCCAGCAAGTACAAGTGTCAGAATAAAAGAAACAAACTGTTGACAGCTGAATTAAAATTAATATAAAGTGTCTCTAGTCACAGTTGGATCCTCCCTAGTTGGTGAAGAAACTAATGCTACATGAATGCAAATGCAAATAGATGAGGAGTATCCAAAAAGTGCTTTGTCCATTAACGAGTGACTGGCTATGTTACAAGAAATGTACAACTTTTACAGAAATAATTTGAAAAAAAGCTAAAAATACACAAAAAAATTTACAAAGATGATTGTATTTCCTTAACTTACTGAGAGTTTTCAAATAGGACACGCTGCATGAGAGTATTTGAAAGGGTCAAACTATCTCATGATAAGCACGTCCTTTAAAAACACTCAACTGGTTTTCTGTAGCAAGAAAATATATGCATTCATTTTTATAAAAGATAAAGTAAAAAAGCAGCATTTTTTTTAATCTAACACAGAGCAAATATAATCAACATAGGGACTTTGGTAAACAAAACATATTACTGAGGCATCTGTATATACAGCATATGCAGTATTGCGGCCTAAGAGGATATGGGAGCCATACATGTATTTACTGTGAGAGGGCCAAAGCCCTACCATCACAGAAGAAAACTGCATATGTAACATAAGCTGCCAGCTGGATACTTCAGAATCTGTATTGCACCCAGCCACTGTTCTCCATTCCAAGATCTACTCATACATGAGAGGATCATATTTTTTGCTGCACAAATGTTTCAAGCTTTATGATAATCCGTGCGGTACACTCCATTACTCTCATAGCCACCTCTGAAGTGTACCTATCATTGGGGATCTGTGGAAATGGCAGGAGATCAGGGTAGCGAGTTCTTAGGCTGTCCACTCCATATCCCTCTAGGATCTGAACATCGCTAGTAAGACCGGTTAACTGGGAGTTGTACTCTTCCACTTTCTGAGCCAGAGCAGTTGGTTTTACATCTTTGTCAGACTTTCCTCTGACTGCATAGTCTGCAGCAATGAGTGCAAGCTTTGTGGCCAGGTAGCATTTGAAACAAACCCACTCATTAGCATTTTTATGGAGATCATTGCGAGCAGCGGAGTAGTTTGCTCTGGCTTGCCTAAGCCATCTGCGGGCCTCCACAGGGTTTCCAACTGTCTTGAAAGTTGGGGGAACAAAGAAACGGTGAGAGTGTGATGACCCTGCATAGCTTGAGTAATGTTCCCTGAACTGTTGCCTTTCTGACTTGTGACTTGTTGCTTCTTGGTTCCAAGATGAATAAAACCTTTGAAATGAGAATTTGTCCGACTGGAAGCGGGTGGACGATGTGGAGTAGGCTCTCCTGGAAGTCCTGTCTGTATTTTGATGATCAGCCAAAGACTGTTTCTCCATCCTGTTGATCTCATTCTGCAAGTGCTTGAACACTTCGGTGGCAATGTCTAAATTCTCTGCGTTTTTGTCAGGATGCCACTTGAGATACAATCGGCGGATTATCTTTTTCCTCTCTGTCTCAGGAAGCTTCCAAGCTTGTTCAACTACTAAGGTCACTTCTTTCAGAATCTCAGGCAGAGCATGAAGCTTGATCTTTTTGGGGGATTGTTTTTGAGAAGGAGGTCGGAGGTTCTCTTTCCCAGGAAAGAGAGGCGGCATCATTCGTAAGCCAGAAGAACGACGTTCTGGGCTTGTTGGGGTTGATGGGGCACTAGTGTCTCGAACATGGGTGCTATCATCTTGTCTTGAAAACTTGTAGAGGTCGAGTGAACTGACTATTTTGTACTCGCTATAGCCGATGTCGATCTGGAAGCATTTCCCAAGGAAACTTGTACTTTCCTCTTCCTCTCTTTCTACTTCTTGAACAATGATAGCGTACGTGTATGTGGGTTGATAAGATCCATATATATCTCCACCCTCAGAGTCCACAAGGTAGCCCACATATTCCCCTGGATAGAATACATTCATTGGATCCATGAGCAGTGTGTGGTGTATTTCAGCTGGTATTGGGGTTCCAGGGAGGGGTAGTTCAAGTTTTGATGGCTCTGTTGAGTCATACTTTACACCAAGGTTGTCCAACTTCTCTGTGATTCTGTAGATATCATTGCAGCCCAACATAGCGATCAGATAGGATGTGTCAGAAATCAAATTGTCTGTAGCTGATTTCAGTGTCATAGCGAGTGCCAAAAGAAAATTAATGTCTTTGCTGTCTGAATGCTGGATGTAGAGATGAATCACAGCTGTCCCATATCTCTTAAGAAAGGCAAGTGTTTCACTGCGACTGTGTGGGATGGGACTGGATCCTTTTACTCTTAAAGTTGTCTGAAGTTTCTCAAAACAGGAAACTTTCAGTCCTTCACAAAGTGCTTTGCATAGACGAATGGCTTTTTCTTCATTCACAAGGTACGCATTGTCATTCTCATGTTTCATTATCCTGATCAAACCTGTGATGAACTGCTCCGATGAGAGCAGCAGCTGAAGGCGACCTTGAAGAGAGCAAAGAGCTCCAAACTGACACATTTTTGGAGAATCCTCATCAAGCTGCTCTTCAAGGATGCTACTCAACAGTCTCGGCCTTAGTTTCTGTGGCAATAGCATGATGAGTTTTGTGTGGAAGGCATGATCTTTTCCTAGATAACATTGGCTCATGTCAACAAGCATCTGAACTCCAACATTGCCTTGAATTCTGCTTTTGTAGTGTGGGGCATCATCGAATACCAGGCTATTGGATTTTGCCAGTCTTCCATCGTGGCTTGGCATGTAAAATATCAAATCTCTGAGACTGTCAAGATCCTTGCGAATTTCCACAGGATCATTGTGGAGAGACTTGAACAATCCAGAGACAACTCGTTTTACAGTTCTCATTTCATTTGGGTCAAGCTGTTTTCCCTCAGAATTTCTGTAAATTCTCCACAAAACTTCAATATATTGTTTGGTGGACACAACATCCTCTGTGCCAAGAAGTTTGAAAAGTTGATGGAAAGTCCCAAGTTCAAGAGGCAATTTGTACAAGTAGGGTTTGAAGTCAGATTCATTGTCCAAATTGATTACCACTTCTTCAGGTTTTAGCAATTTCCAGCCATCTTCAACCATGACAAAGGCCACGCCACGGAGCTGGTATCGGAAATCCCGTTTATCCGAACTGAGGAACTCATATGTTGATCTTAAAACTTTGTTTCTGGTTTTCACCATCTCATCATCCGGGTTGGATATGTTACAGATGTTTTTGCAGTTGCTTATGACTTTCTCCAGCAGTGGGTCCAAGTTGACACCCAACATGGTCAGCACTTGGTCAAGCTGTTCCTGCCCACTGAGAGTGCTATCTTCTTGGTCCTTTATGATTGAAGGTGTGGCTTTCTCAGGCAGGATTGGACAGGATGTCCAAAGCAAGTTAATAATATCTGTTTGCTTGAATTTTGGGTTTACTTGAGACCCACTGAAACGAATCAGCGGAAGGGTTCCACTCATCTCTTGGTACTGAGTATGAAGCTTGATAAGTTCTTTGGGAGCCCTCTCAGGACACAGAAATGGTATCATTGAAAGCTCCTTGAGGAAAGTACCTTGGAACAGATCTGACCTCTCTTTAAAAATATGGTTCAAGAGTACATCAACAGTGGCTTGAACTTTTTCTTTTGTCCAGCTCTCTGTTTGAGCTTTGATGCTGACCTCTTTTGCAAACTGAAGAACCTGCTGCTGCGAAATCTCATGCTTGAGACCAATATTCCTCAGAAAGGTTATCCATGAGGTCAGCAACAATGTGCCATTCTTTGGTTTTGTCACTTGCTCAACTTTCTTGAAAAAGTCACTTGGTATGAATGACTTTGCAGGTAACATAACTTCAAACACATTCACAGTCTCGTCATAAAAAAACTTGGTTGGCCTCAGTCTGTTTGTGTAGTCGTAGATGAATGACAGTCCCTCCAATTTCTCAAAGAGTTGGTCCTTCATCTTGCATGATTCTTCCATTGACACAAGTCTTTCCTTCAAGTAGACAATATGTTCAACTTTGGCATCATAGGAAAAACTCTCAAACTTTGGCAGGATGTGTTGCAGGTAAATTTCCAGGTCATCAATTGGCATGCAGCCAAGGAAGGTGTAAAGTTCTTTCAGCTGTGGATTGTCCGCAAGGAAGGAGAAGGAAGGTGTGTGGGTCCATTTTTCTATGTCTGCAGTTGGGATAGTTTTTGCAAGGATGTAGTTTGCCCCAAAGTTTGCAATATTTATGTATCTCCCACTGTATGACTTAAAGCATGGGAGGAGTTTAAGGCTCTGTGCATCTTGTTGTGAGAGGTTGGCCAGGTTGCAGTTGAAATACAACAGAAGAGCCTCAAAGTCCTTGTCAGTCAGGTTTGCTGTTTTGAAGGCAGATGTTTGAATCATGTATTCCACAGCTTTCAGGACACTTGATGGATTTTCAATGTTCGCTGTGTGCTGTGCCAGAAAAGGGACAATTTGATTATCTTTCACGCAGATTTTGTTCACTGCAAGCTGGATGCACCCAGCTTTCATCAGGGTGTGAAAAACTTTATCATTTTGGCCTTGTGGAAATATAGCAACATTCATCAAGCTAAGAGGCAGAAGCACATCATGATCTGGGACAACAAGCTTCTCTCTTGCCATGAATTTGATTCCCGGTAGCAAAGCCCAGTCTTTTAGAATGTCAAGCACTGTCTCAAAGCTGGGTTTGATGTCCACCTGATCTTCTTTAACAGCCATATTCTCACTAATGAAGCTCCACACGTTCTTTAACCAGGATTCACTTGCAAAAGTATCTCTCCACTTCACAGGGATCCTTGTTCGATACTCTCTTGGAAGAACTGATCCTAGAAGTTCACCAAAGCTGCTGATGTCAAAGTTCTTGGCAGGCCCTGCTTGCAATAGAATGTTGCTGTACCTCATGTACAATGTATTCATGAACATTTCTTTCCTTGGTGATATTAGTTCATGATGTGTTGTCAGGAACTTTGGCCTCTTGGAATCAAACACCTGAAGCGTGTTGTCCATTGTTATCAAAAGAGGTAAACCCTCGATTTTGACCTCATCCACTTCTACATCTTTGAAACAGTAGTCAACTAGAAGCTTCAGATTATGAACCAGCTTGAAGTTTGACTGCTGGAGACGGCATGGGAGTTTTCCAACATGGCATGAGGTGTCCGGTGAGGAAAAAGTGTGAAGAAAGTTGCGGACATCACTTGGTGTTACATAACTGACTGCGATCCCTGCATCCTCCAAACAGAAGTAGATGTTTGCTGTCTCATCGCAGCTGTGAACCAGATTGAAACCGATGTCAAGAAGCAAGGCTTTTAGCCTGTAGACATTTTCTGCCACAGATTTCCTTGATGTTATATTGTACTCTGTGTTTTTCAGGTGCTGGAGCTCATCTTGCAGCAAATTGTCAAAGAAGGCTCTGCCTTTGTTTGAAGTGGATGTATTAACCCATGATATGTAAATGACAGAGTGCATGTCAGAGTTGTCCATTTGTGCGGCTCTGACGACAGGAAGTAAGCGCTTCAGATCAGCATGGATGCAGTTGTACACTGCTTTAACCAAGCAGTACCAATCTGGCTGGATGTCAAGTCGGTTGGCTGGAAAGAAAAACAGATATTTCCGCAAGGTGTCTTTCACGACATGAAGTGGGGCCCCTTGTAGTATAGTCATGGTAGGATCAGGACCTGGAAAGTACTGACGCTTCAGCTGAATCAGCAATTCCACACAAGCTGGGGCTATCAATGACGTCATCAAGTTAGTATTCCAGTCACTCCTTACCCCCACTCCATTGTCATCTCTCCATAAGTTTCTCCTAGCTGAATCCAAGGCAAAATGCCCATTGACATGAAAGGGCAAGCCAGTCTCCAGTGATAGGGGTAAGAAGCAGAAGGCTCTGTGAGGTTTTTTGTAGTTGTGAGTTACACATGCAGCCACACCTCCACGTGGAAATAGGGTAATGTCTTCATTTTTGTGAGCAGAGATCACACTTTTTGAGACATTTTCCATGTTAGAGAAGCCAGATCTGTTGCAGATCATCCATGTGGTCAGGTTTCCATCAGTGTCCTCTATGTCCATTGCATAGGTTATCTGCTGAACTGGAATAGCAGAGAGCTGCTTCTTTTTGGTCACACTATCAATGACAGAGGCATGAAACTGTTTGCGTTTTAGCCGATCACCATCTGTTATTTTGGCTGTCACAGAATAGAGCACTTTAAGTTCACCAGATGCATTATGAATTTGACAGATAGATATTTTCTCCATGTGGTTGAGAAACATAAGAAGCTCTGCACCATCTGTTTTTAGCTTGTCCAGGAGGTTTTGCACCATTCTGTCAGATGCAGGGACAGAGCTGATCTCTGAAGTCTTGGCCATATCTGTAGAACGGATTGGAAATCTGAACATTGTGCTGCGATCAAGCTTAAAATGAGCTCCCAAATAGAGATTCAGAACATCTGAAAACTGTGATCTAAAGTCAGAGTCCAAATCTCTGAACATTCTACCAGGACTCATAGATGTAGCTCCAGGTGCAAACTGTGCATGTGGATCAAAGATGCACAGAATGTCATTGTTTGAGATGAAAGATGGGCAGTCAGTTATGTGATAGACAGAATTAAATCCAATGCCATATTGCCCAGTTTTTCCTGGATTGGCCTCCTTTGTTCCTCTTCCAAGGTTCTGAATACCTCTGATATCATCCTCTGTGAATGGTTGATTGTTGTATACACAGAGGGCAGGGCCTTGCATCGGGATCCATTTGTCATCGAATATTCTGTCAGTGGGGTGTGTCCTTGGATCAAACACAAAGTAGATTTCCGTAGCTTTGGCATCATCTGCATTTTGAAGCAGCTCTTTCAGCATTTCTTTCTCTGAGGGATAAGCATTGAGAATGCTTTTAATTCTGCTGGTAAGTTTTTCTTTTTGCCCAAACTCACTGCCAAGTGGGGTGAAACAGACGTTCGAGGCATATCTTTCCAAAGCTTTGTGACGTTTTGGAACTGCTCCCAGTTTCACAGCAACCTCTCTTGGAATATCTCCATGACAGTATTTCACAGAGGAGTCTTTCACTTTGATCCATGGGCAGTCATTGTAGCATAGTGATTTTGATGGCTGCAGTGTTAAATTGGAATCTGGTAACAGTATCCCGCCATAATTCACTTGGCAGTACTCCTGGTTCTTGTCCCGTATTAAGCTCCAGATTCCTTCACTAATGATTCTGCGACACAACTGGAAGTTTTCCTCTGTGAGTTCCCTTCGTCCACAATCTTGCTTCACAATTTCAAGAACTGCAGAAAAATCATCAACTGTGAAACTTGGTTGCACACCAACATTTTCAAAGAGCTCACGACAGCTGTTTCTGTATTTGTTAGGGAGCTGATATAGATGGGGTGCAGCATCAAAATTAAGGTGGAACGCAACTTTGGAGGGACTAACGTATGTGTTCTCCACCAAGATGGAATTAAAGCCTTTCAGTTCTTCAGTTATTTGACCTTTTGCATTTTCATCCTGTAGCATTTCCTCATGGAGGTACTTATAACAGGCATTTGTTATGTTTTCCTGATAGAGAGTGACTCCATCAAATGACTCAGAGAGTTTCTTTAGTTGACTTATGACCAGTTCAACTGAAGGCTTCCTTATTAGGCCAAGACTGTCTTTCACAGCCAATGACATTGCACCACAACCTTTGAAGGATGGGGAATTCTCATTCAGGATTGGCTTCATCAGACACACTGTATCCTGATGTTCAGTTGTGAAGAGCTCTCTCGGGGAGAACATTGTCGTTGGGGAAAAGCTGTTCCCATGCCATGGTAAGGAGAAGCCTGCAGGCCTTGTCAGAAATGGAAGAAACTTGATGTCTTGTAGAGTCTCCAAGTGCTTGGCTACTCCTGGATCCGTCATCTTCAGTTTTTCATCAATCAGGCTCAAGAGGATGCTACTGCGAAAGCATGCAGTTGTGTGATCATTTTCATTTAGATCAATAACAGACTGAGCACGCTCAATCAGATCCTCCCAAGATAGATCATCTTTCACCATGCCCAACAGCACTAGTTTTACTAGACACACAGGGTTTACATAGTCTTTAGAGGTCCCTTCAGGAAATCTTCCATCTTCAGTGTTGTAGAGTTTAGCAACTCTTCCCTCTGGATGAATGAGCCTGGAAGGTAAAACAAGCTCCTTGTCGGGGCCAGAACATGGGATACAAGGAGTAACCCTGAGGATTGAGGCGAAATCTTCTAGTTTTTCATTCAAGACATAATGCATTAGTGGATCTCGAAGCTCTTTGTCAATTTCCTGGATGTGGGGGAAAAACACTTCTGAAAAGAACTGCTTCTCTGTCAGCGTGTTTTCCATTAATTTTCCTTTGCATCCGGCATCCTCAAATCCCTCCTTCACCCAGTCAGGAAGCTCAACAGCACAGAGGTTTTGTGAGCCACTTTTCTTGAGGTATTTCAAGAATATCTTGAAAGCAGCAGGACCATTGTCTGGCCTGCATAGTAAGGTATCATCAAGGAATCTGACATATTTGATTGACACCCAGGATTTGCCGTCTGAAAAAACTTTTGCCTGATCACTGTCACCTCCTTTTGCGATTTCTTGGTAAACACCCTGGCTGATGAGTGTAAAGTCGTCATGCACTTGACTTGGATCTGGCCATGCTGCATAATAGTTGTACTCAAGCAGTTCTCCACTTTCAGCCATTGAACGCAGCATTGCAAGTGCTTCTAAGTAGGCCTGGACAATGACATGTCTCATGAACACAGAGTTCCACTGACCTTTGGTGTCAGTCTTCCAAATCTCTTTGCGGTTAGACGTGACAGCGAAGCAGCCATTGATATGGACTGGCAGCCCTGTTTTGATTCTGAGAGGTAAGTAACAAAACACCTCTCCAATTGGTGTGGCATTTGTCTTCACAGTCCATTTACGATTCTCCTCCTCAGAAAGTAGAACAGCCACCCCTCCACAAGGCACAAGTCCAAGTCTTTTTCCACTGTCGCTGAGTGAAAACTTGAGTGCCTCACTTCCATCCATGCATGAGCAAATGAGCCAGTTGGTAACGTCTACTGCCTTCTGCAGCATTTCATCTGTGAGTCTTCTTGTCTGGACACCTTTTGCTGCCATCTCAAAGTACTGGTTAGGATCTTCCTCTGAACCTCGGAACAACGGGGAATGGAGATCAACAATGCGTTTGAACACATTGTGAAACTCCTCCACCATAACACGTATGATGCAGCCAGACTTGGGAACATCAGCAGGTATCTTGCTGGTGCTTGCCACTTTCTTCAGAACCTTTGCTGCAGATTTGAGGATGCTCAGAGGTCCATAGGAGGCTTTGGATGACCACACACTTTTGTTAATTGTGACAACATCTTGTGCTCCTGCTGGGTTTGGTTCCTCATATTTCAGGTATTTAAGTACCATACTTCCAACGTGCTGAGTGAATAGAATGAACCGATGGCCACATATGCTGAACTCATCAACCAGAGAATAGATGTCGGTGGTATTGTAGTAGAGACTACTAATTTCACTGACAGATGCCTCCTGCTCTGTTCTGAATGGAAGCCTGAACAGAGTACCATTGTATTTGTAAGGTGAATCCTGAGCTAAAGGAAGTTGGCAGTTGAACACATTGATGAAAGGTTTGAACTGGTTGGGAAATTTTCTCAGCCTCTTCTGTTGCTTGCTCCAGTTGATTTTGATCCCTGGGTTTGACCTGTCTCTGATGTGCTTGCTGATGTGATTGATGTTTGGATCAAACATGATCATGAACTCCCTACTCATTATGATGGGGATATCAGTAATGTGATAGACAGAGTTGAAACCCAAACCAAACTTGCCAACTTTGTCTGCTTCACACCTCTTTACTGATCCACCTAACCTTGTGATATTCAGAAAGTCTGTATCTGAGAAAACAGCATTGTTGAAAGACCATAAAGAGGGCCCGTGGCAAACTATCATTCCAGGGTCCAGGAGATTTTCTCGGATGTCAGTGTTTTTTCTCATGTCAATGAGGAAACTGCACTCTGTGGCACTTGCATCATCCGCATTCTGGAGGAGCTCTTTAAAAATGTCTGCTACAGATGGATATTCCTCCAAGATATTCTTTATTCTCACTGTAAGAGGTTCTTGTTGGCCTGACTGCTCAAAGCCAAGATTCTCTGGGTTTATCAACCTTGTACTCAAACATGGTACGTTGAGCCACTCTGCCGTTTTCATGGGGATATCATCATGGACCAATATAATTGGCTCTGATGCATCTTCAAGTAAGTCATTTAAATCGTCAACCTTGATGTCACAGTATGTGCATTCGTGAATGGGTTTCATTGCTAACTGGCTTGGGTCCTTGTAGCAAAGAATTGGCACATGCATGTTAATTTCTACAGGTATCTGATTGTTGTACAGCCATCTGAGAATGTTGATCAAGAGCAGAATGTTGTGTTTGCTTTCCTCCTCGGTTATATCTCCTTCACCTCTTTGCTTGATGGTAGTAATGACATTCAACACATGGCTTGGGACAACTTCCTCCACTGAGCCACAGAACTTAAAAAGCTTATGGAACTTTCTCATTGTCTTTGGCAGAGAGTACAGGTAAGGCTGTAAGTCGAGATCAGGGAGGGGTTTTAGGACTGTTTGGCCTGGTGATGAGAATGTCTTCCCTGTCCATACCCAATCAAAAGGCAGTGATTTCATTGCTTCTCTCGCATCCTCAAGATGAGCTTGCATGAAACCATAAATCTCAAACAAGATCTGCTGGAACTGATACCAATCCTCTGTGGTGAATGCTTGAGATTTATGCCAGTCATTCACTGCTTTTAAGTGCTGCAAAACCTGATCCACCTGTGGCCCAATAGTTAATTTCAGTGCCTTTTTCATACCTGTAGATGTGTGTTCAACCAGTGCTACTGACGATCCCACAAGCACTGCATGGGATAATTCACACATCTCAGACAAAGAGCAGATGTTGAGAGTATCTCCAACCCAAGCAAGGGATTTAGGGTATGTTAAAGGTCTCTCTTTACAAACAGGTACCCATTTCAGTTTTAGTAATGATGCCTGAGCATCAGCTGATTTTATCAGCTTAGTTTGCTTGTTAAGTATTTGCAGGAGTGTTCTGGCCTTTTTGATTATGAAGTCCCAGTCAGGTTCTTCACTGCTTTGCAACTCCTCTATCTTCTTTGCCACTTTGAGTACATCTTTTTCACTGAGCTGTACTTCATTCCTTAGCCCCAGCTGTCTAAGTGAATGAAGAATATCAGGGGATGCTGTGAATGTATTTGTAGGAAATCTGATTTTCTCTTCCATGTAGAACAGATTCTGTAGAATCTCCAGTTCAGGATCAAAAACATCTGAGGCTTTGACTGACTTTCCAGAAGGCAACTGAATGAATTTAAGGGCAGAAAGCCATCCTATCACAGATGAGTTTTCATTCTTTAGAAATGCAAGATGCTTAAGAGCCCAAAGCATAATTAGGGTTGTTTCATCTTTTGTGTAGAACCCCTTCTCAATATCCTGGATGATCATGTTCAAACATTCTGTTGTTTTCACTTGTTCTACATTTAGCATCTTGATTAGACGAATTGATTCCTCATCATGGCAAGCAACTAGATTTTGCGATAGTTTCACATCTGGTGGGTACTTGGCTCTGTGATGTAGTGCTCTGGCTCCTCTCAGCGATGTGAACGCTGAGGTACATTCAGAACAGATACCCACTTTCTCAAAGATGGAGACGTCAAGCAGAGTATGCTTTTCCTTCTCTGTGATGTCAGACAGTCCTGCAAGATAGTTTCTGAGCACAACTTTTTCTTTGACAGAGAAAGAGGAGACTTGGCTTGATAATCGCTGTGTTGACAGTCTATCCATAATTTGCAGAAGCATACTGGGAGAACATGGGTGAATGTAATTCTTGAGCAGAGGGTGCTGCAAACACGAATCCAGCTTTTTTATCACAACCCCTCCAAGTTTTTCCATGATTTTAAGAAGGCTTTCGGAGAGTGATGCCTCTTCATCAGCCATCAGAATTATGGGTGAGGGGGTTTTGAGACGTAGAAGTTTAACTGTGCTCATGTTTTCCTCAAGTGGCACAAGTGGGATCAAAGGCATGTCTTCAAAGGTACTCAGGTCATCAGCAAAATTGATATAGAGATGCTTCCAAATCAGTTTTAACCAGGAAACTGTAGGGTGCTTTAGCTCTCCGTTTCCAGGTTCCCACTTAACAGTGAAGTCCCTTGTAGGCCAAGCTGTAGCTAGGATCTCCTTGATGAGTCGTGCTGATCGGTCAGGGTTCAGCAACTGTAGCTGAGTGCAAGGCCTTCCTGTTAAAATAGCAAGAATATTTCAGTTAGCCTTATCATATACATTAGGCTGAAAGGTAAACTTTTTATGGGCTGTTATTAACAAACAATAGCATAAATGTGCAAACCTTTTCACATTCTGCCCATGAATGTAAGATTATTTTCCAAGTCAGACTCAATTCTTCTCTTTTTTTAGTTATTGAGGAAATTATGTCAGGTCAAAGGGTTAGTTTGAATAAATTAGAAAGCATCCCAGCACAATAATAGTTACTTTGATATCAGTAGCATTAAAAAAGCAGTTATTGTTAGCTGTCTAATAACTGTCTATTTTCCTTGTTGTGTATATTCCCTTCAAGCATTCATCATGGTAAATATTTACAATAACATATTAGTTTTTGTTAATAATAATAATGAGATATATGCGACACTCTGAAATACCTACCAGAGCAACCCCAAAGGTACTGCTGAACTGCAATTCAAATGAAAAATTGTCACGTGGGATGAACTTTTTAACCCTTTTATGTCTTTTTTGTAATTTATGAACATTTATAAACATAATATGAGCCCAGTATAACTAAGTATGCGCAAAGTCTAAAGGAACACATCCAAAAAGCAGGAAATGTTTTGCTGTAGAAAATAAGTAAAAAGATCCATTTAGTTGTACTGTTGTTATGTTAAACTGCAGCACTCTCTCCACCTCTCTCTTTGGGTATGGGTGTCAGATCTGTTGTCAGCATATTTCCCCTGCCTGGCTCATGGCCCACTTGTGACAGTAACGACTGAGCTTGCCGGTGGGTGAACTAGGAAATTGATAATCTAGATCGAGTGGAATGTGTGGCACAAAAACAGTTCATCCATGAATCAGCACGCATTTTCTATTGTCTCTTCTCTGTCTCTCACTCCTAAACTATGAGGTGTTTACCAGCTTAAATGCGCTTCTGCTATTTCTACAAGAGTGACCTTGTACAAGTACAAGATGACCTTGTGTTATCACAACCCGTTCTGCCATCACAGGGGCATTTCAGTCTCATTTCCAGATATAGCTCTGCCGGTAATCTTGAATGTAAAACTGTAATTCATACGAATAAACACTGGTATTACAAATACATTTACTTAAAGGAACTATACCTGATATTATTTTAATCTTTCTAAGAAAAATGTTTTTCTACATGGTATTGAGGATTTGCAGCTATGTCACAAAACCACGTGACTGTGTGTTTACGTCTCCATATTGGTAGGCAAGCTTGGTAGGCTTCAGCGTAAAGATTACTGCAAGTATAGTGTGGAAAGCATTCCGTTTTGTTGAAATATTAATTAGTACGAAGCACAGTGTCTGTATAGCCATGGTTACCACTTGTGTAGCAATGGGTTGTCATAACAGAAAATATAAGAGATCATTGAAGTCTGATTATTGATTTCCAGCCGAACACGAAAAGAAATAACTGTGGATCGCGGCGGAGGACGGTCCGTGTATAATCCGTCCACGTCTTATTTTCTACTTTAAACAAATGATAAACAGTTTTAACATTAAACACAACCAAAACGAGATAATAAATCTAATTTACATCTGAGTTTCTGGGATGTGCCAGAACGTGATGATCTGTCAGAACCTAATGAAGCCACCGCAGGTCGCTCAGGTCCTCTCGGTGTCTCGGTTCTGCTTCTGTTCCTCGCCACAAAACGCACGCAACACTAAAATCCAGGTGACAATGTGTCCACTTTGACTGAAAACATATTTTTTGCTTCACGTTTGGGATTTCACAGATTGAAAAGAGCAGATGAAGAGATGTTCTGTTATGAGAAACTATTCGGACATGTTGCTCGCTGTGACCGGAGCACTGAGAGAAACTGCAACCCGCGGCTGCTTGTTACGTTTCTGGCACATGATCACATCTAATCGTAGACAAAACATGCATAGATTTTATCGGCTTAAATAAGCACTAGCGATGTTCTGGATCTATGCAGTTTTCC
>JAVQJG010210711.1:0-58955 GCA_036024015.1 Craterocephalus amniculus
GATGTGGGGTCGAAAGTATTCTCATTGTATTACAAAAGTAACTGTATTCTAAATACCCAGATTTAAAATTGTAACTGTATCGGAATACAGTTACTCATAATTAGTATTCTAAATACGTAACGACGGTACTTGTATTCTGTTACTCCCCAACACTGGTAACACATGGGGGGAGGAACTGTGCAAAATAAAACAGGAAATATCAAACCAAAAACCCTGTAAACCTGCAGGATATTCTCCTCCTGGTTTCCCAAGTCTTTGGTTTTAGATTAATTTTGATCTGAATCAAAGGTTTTTATTAAATGTTCGTCTCTATATCAGCAGAATGAAAAAATGTTCAGTTATAACCTGTATTCTCAAAGTTACTGACTCAGTCGGAAAGATGACACAAAGTTATATATTTATTTTTCTCCATTAAGGAGTCCCCGAGGCCCCTGAGATGCCAACAGTCAGAGAGGTCTACGCCACCAATGCTCTGGTGCTGTGGAACAGGCCTCGTGATGGAGGAAAACCCATCACCAACTACATCCTGGAGAAGAAGGAGCCTGGAGCCAAGAGGTGGTCCAGGGTCACCAGAGACCCGTTGTACCCAGCCACTCAGTACCAGGTCCAGGACTTGGTGGAGGGCTGCGAATATGAGTTCAGGGTAACGGCTGAGAATGAACTGGGAACCGGAGATCCCAGTGTCCCCTCCAAGCCGATCCTCGCCAAAGATCCCATCGGTCAGCCTGTTCTCCACTTTTATCTTGTTTCTTCGTTCATGTTCTCTGTTGACAAAACACGTTGTTTTTTTGTGTTTTAGGTAAAAATGTGGGTTGTTATTTTGCTGTGTGTACATACAGTAGTACCTTTAAGAGACTGTCTGGATCCTTTCAGAGATCATCATGGTCCATTTAGAGACCATCAGACTCTATCTAGAGACTGTCTGGGTCAGTTCAGAGACCATCAAGGACACATGGAATTAGAAAGAGTAGCTGAACAATTGATGTTTTGACAACTCAGGCTCTTGGCCACATGCCAGACCACTTGGTAACAACAACATGTCAAGACATGACATGGATATTAGATTGGGGGGCACTAGGTCAAAAAAGTCTTAGAAGAACTTGTGTAATGGTTGAGATAAGAAGCCAGAGTTCTTCTATTCACTGATGGTCTTCTTTTCCCCCATAGTACGTCCCAGCCCACCAGTAACCCCTGAAGCCTACGATAAGACCAAAGACTCCGTCAGTCTGAAGTGGCAGATGCCTCGCCATGATGGAAAAGGCAGAATCTTTGGCTACATCGTTGAGTACCAGAAACCTGGTGCTGTAGAGTGGACTCAGGCCAACGAGACCCCAGAGCAGTGTCCAGACCTCCACTATGTCGTGACTGGTCTTGCTGATGGACAGGAGTACGCCTTCAGGATCTTTACTGTCAATGCTGCTGGCAGATCTGACCCGGCCTACGTCAAACAAAACATTAAAGTCCACGACAGACTCGGTGAGTGGATCAGTTCAGTGTCAGGGATAAGACTCTGTGGATCAGTTATTAAAGCTTCTAAAATCTTCCTTTTCCCTCCGCAGAGAAGCCTGAGTTGCTCCTGGATGCCAATATGGCTCGTGACCACTTGGCCATGGTGGGCACTGATATAACGCTAAGTGCCACCATTAAAGGTGTGCCGACACCGACTGTCAGCTGGAAGAAGAATGACGGAGATGTTCCTACTCACATGACCATCGCTGTCACTACAACTGGAACTAAAGTCTTCATCCCCAAGTGTGTCCGTCCAGATTCTGGCAACTACACCCTCACAGTGGAGAACGCTGCTGGGAAGAAGTCAGCTACTGTTGCCGTGCTAGTGTTGAGTGAGTTAAATGTACAACACAAATGAAGAAATTTAGAATATGTGAAGTTTACTCTAACACTCTTTTTTTGTTGGACAGACAAGCCTTCTCCTCCCAGAGACTTGGTGATCTCTGAGGTGACCAGTGAGTCTGCATACCTGACGTGGAAGGCTCCGGAGGACAATGGTGGTGCTGTCATCTCCCATTATGTCGTGCAAAAGAAGGATGTGGCCTCAGATCAGTGGGTGCCTGTTGCTGCAGCCAATAAGAAGCTGAGTCTGATGGCCTTGTACCTGATGGAAGGAATCCAGTACCTGTTTAGGGTGGCTGCTGAGAACCAGTTTGGAAAGAGTGACTTTGTTGTTAGCAAGACGCCCATCAAGGCTCTGGATCCTCTCTGTGAGTGACAACTGTACTGCATTAAATTTCTTTTACAATATAGTTTTTTTTTCAGTATTCTGTGTAAACCGAGGTAATTCAAATTCAAATTCACATTATTATTCAGTTAGGAATTTAATTTGCAGGATGAAGTGTCTGTATCCAGAAAGTGCTCACACATATTCGCATCTTGAATTAGAGGTAAACTCTGCTTCTGTGAACACCTCTCAGATCCTCCCGGCCCACCAAAGAATCTGCACCATACTGATGCAGACAAGACAGAGGTGTGGTTGGCCTGGGAGTGGCCAGATCGCACTGGTGGAAGCGAAATTACCGGCTTCATTGTGGAGTACCAGGAAGATGGTCAAACTGACTGGGTCACCTTCAAGACTGTGAGCAATAACCACAGTCATGTCACAGGTCTGGAGGAAGGCAAGACATACCGCTTCAGGGTCAAGGCTCAGAACGCCATCGGCGTGAGCCGTCCCGATACCAGTGTCCCAGTCACTTGCCAGGAGAAGACATGTAAGATATGTGACTCTTTGCACTGCTGGAGATGAATGCATGTTAGGCTGGAAATCCCTAAAACTGCTGTTGTTTTGCTCTCTTTCAGTGCCGCCTGCTATTGAAGTTGATGTGAAGCTTATCGAAGGCCTTACAGTGAAAGCTGGCAGTACTATTTCTCTACCAGCAAAGATGACAGGCATCCCTATTCCCACTGCCAAGTGGATGAGTGATGACAAGGAGATTGCATCTGAAGGCCGATACCACATCGAAACTGCTGGATCCTCCACCACTCTCAGCATCCCTGAGAGCCAGAGAGGGGACACCGGAGAGTACATCCTCACTGTGTCCAATCCTGCTGGGAGCAAGACAGTTGCCCTTCACGTCACGGTCTTGGATCTACCTGGTCCACCCACTGGACCCATCAATATCTTGGAGGTGACCCCAGATTACATGATGATCCAGTGGAGGGCACCCAAAGATGATGGTGGAACCCCTATTACTAGCTACGTGGTGGAAAAGAAAGATGTGAAGAAGCCGTGGGAGCCCTGGTCTGTTGTCAGCTCCAGTGGTACCAGTACCAAGGCCAAGGTATCCAGGTTGGAGAAGGGTCGTGAGTACATTGTCCGTGTCCGTGCAGAAAATAAGATTGGCATTGGTGCTGGACTTGAGAGTCCTCCTACTATTGCCAAGCACATGTTCAACCCCCCTGGTCCACCAGGGCCCCCTGAGTGCTCTGATATCACCGAGAATGCTGTGACTGTGGAATGGACCCCCCCTGACTACGATGGCGGAAGCCCCATCAGTGGCTATGTGATTGAACGCAGAGAGATGACAGGAAAGTGGATCCGTGTCAACAAAACTCCCGTTTTGGACTTAAGATACAGAGTCTCTGGTCTGTTTGAAGGCAACACCTATGAGTTCAGAGTATTTGCTGAGAATGTTGCTGGAATCAGCGGGCCTTCTCTCTCGTCTGAACCTGTCAAGGCCACTCGTGCCATCACTAAACCTGGACCTCCTGGTAACCCTAAACTGAAAGACTGGAGCAAGTCCTATGCTGACATCTGCTGGACCAAGCCTACTAGAGATGGTGGCAGTCCCATTCTAGGCTATGTGGTTGAAGCTCAGAAGTCAGGAAGTGCCCAGTGGGACAGAATCAATAAGGACCTCATCAAGATATGTGCTTACAGAGTTCCAGGCCTCATTGAAGGAATGGAGTACAGATTGCGCATCAGAGCTACTAACAAGGTTGGAGACAGTGAGCCCAGGGAGCTGGCCGAGACCATCCTGGCAAAGGACATTCTGGTGCCCCCTGAAGTTGTTGTTGATGTTTCGTGCCGGGACTCTGTGACAATCAGAGCAGGTCAGATAATCAGTTTGATCACCAGAGTGAAAGGCAGACCAGATCCAGAGATCACATGGACCAAGGATGCCCGAGCTCTATCCCGAGATAAGCGCACAGAAATCAACAACAACTATCCTCTTTGTGAGCTGGTCATCAATGATGCTGTCAGGGTAGATTATGGAAAATATGCCATTCTTGCCAAGAACAGCAGTGGACAGGCACAAGCTACCATTTTGGTCAATGTCCTGGACACACCAGGAGCTTGCCAGAACCTGAAAGTAGCCTATGCTACCAAGAAATCCTGCATGGTGTCTTGGGAGAACCCTGAAGACAACGGTGGCACTGAGATCACTCAATATGTTATTGAGTGCCGTCAGCCAAGCCAAAGAGGGTGGACGGTGGTCTCCAATGACTGGACCAAGCGCCTGATCAAGGCTCCTCTTACTGAGGGTTTGGAGTATTTCTTCCGGGTCCGAGCGGAGAATAAGATTGGTGCTGGTCCAACTATTGAGACCAAGACACCTGTTCTGGCAGTTGATCCCATTGACAAACCCGGGGAACCCATTGACTTGCACATCTCTGAGATTGGAAAGACCTTCTGCTTCCTCAAATGGAAGAAACCAGATAATGATGGTGGTAGCCGTAACCTAGCTTACCATGTTGAAAAGAAACCAAAAGAGGCAGAGGAATGGGAGAGGATTCACAAGGGGGCTATCAAGGAGACTTACTTCATGGTAGACAGATGCATTGAAAATCAGATCTACCAGTTTAGAGTCCAGACTAAGAATGAAGGAGGTGAGAGTAACTGGGTGACAACAGCTGAAATACTGGTTAAGGAAGAACTTGTGGAGCCGGAGGTCAAGGTTAAACTGGATGGAACCCTTGTGGTGAAGGCAGGAGACTCTATAGCTGTTGAGGCAGCAGTGAAGGGCAAACCTCAGCCCGATGTCAAATGGACCAAGGATGAGAGCACAGAGGAGATCAGGAAGGGCCCTAAGCTTCAGATAGAAACTGGTATAGACTTCTCCAAGCTGCTGCTTACTGGTTCCAGGCGCACTGACAGTGGAAAATATGTTATAACAGCTTCCAACAGCGCAGGGACCTGCTCTGCTACTGCTGTGGTCAACGTACTGGACAGACCTGGCCCGGTTAGGGATCTCAAGGTGTCCGGTATCACCATTGACAGGTGCCACCTGGCCTGGGAAGTCCCAGAGGACAACGGTGGCTGTGATATCTACAATTACATTATTGAGAAATGTGAGACCAAGAGGGGTGTCTGGTCCGTCCACTCTAATGCCGTCATCACCAACAAAGCTAATGTAACCCGTCTCATTGAGGGTAATGAGTACATCTTTAGAGTTCGAGGTGAGAACAAGATGGGTCCTGGACCTGCAGTCCAGACTGAGGCCATTGTTGCTGGCACCCAATTCAATGTACCTGATGCCCCTGAAGCTCCAGAAGTCACCAAGATTAGCAAGGAAGAGATGACTGTGCAGTGGTCAGAGCCAGAAAAAGATGGAGGAAAACCAATCATAGGGTATTTGCTGGAGAAAAGAGAAGAGCATGCCGTCAGGTGGTCTCCTGTCAATAAGGATCCAGTCCCTTCAACCCGATTCATGGTTACTGGACTGTTGCCTCTCCACGATTACCAGTACAGAGTTAAAGCTGTCAATGAGATTGGCATTGGCAATCCAAGCAAGGCATCTCGCGCCATCACTGCAAAGGATACAGTCGGTATGTAACAAATAATATTTCATATTCTCAATAGTGTTAATAGGCAAAAATCTGTTTCCTTACACACTCTTGTGTCTTCTTACAGAGCCTCCTGCACCTCCTACCAACTTGAAAGTTGTGGACAGCAGCAAATCCAGCGTTAGCCTGAGCTGGACCAAGCCTGTGTCTGACGGTGGCGCTCCCCTCATCGGCTATGTGGTGGAGATGAGGGCGCAGGGATCAGCCAAGAAAAGAGATGAAGGCTGGAAAAGATGCAACGTTGCAGCTCAGCTTGTCGTGTGCGAGTTCACCGTCTCAAGTCTTGACGAACAGCTCACGTATGAATTCAGAGTGTCAGCTCAGAACCAGGTGGGCATGAGCTTGCCCTGCAACCTGGAAGGTGCTGTGATTCCAAGGGAAATCTTGGGTAAGGATGGAATTGTATTTTACTAGCTTTAAAAAGAAAACACAATGATTTTGACATAACTCGTAGTTTCATGGACTGACATGGAATGACTGTGTCTCCTCAACAGAGGCGCCAGAGATTGACTTAGACGCCAACCTGAAGCAGGGACTGACAGTTAGAGCTGGCTGCCCCATCAGGCTCTGTGCCACCATCAGAGGAAGACCACCTCCCAAGGTGATATGGAGGAGGATGGGTATTGACAACGTGGTCAGGAAGGGTAAAGTTGACCTGATCGACACCATGACCTTCCTGGTAATCCCCGACAGCACCCGCGATGATTCTGGCAAATACTGCCTGACTCTGAAGAGTGCTGCAGGGGAGAAAGCAGTGTTCGTCAACGTAAAGGTTCTGGGTAAGTCCAAGAAAGATTCATTTCACCACTATTAAATATCCATCAGAACACAGTTTTCAATCAGGACAAATATCCCAACAGATACTCCTGGACCTGTGGTGGGTCTTGAAGCAACAGACATCAAACAGACGTCCGCCATGCTTAACTGGAGTCTTCCAGAGAATGATGGTGGCAGTGAGGTCAGTCATTACATCGTTGAGAAACGTGAGATTGATCGGAAAACATGGGCAACTGTCAAGGCTGAAGTTCCAGTAGACAAGATTCCCTTCAAAGTCAGTGGTCTGGTGTCCGGCACCGAATACTACTTCAGAGTCACGGCTGTCAACCAGTACGGTTCTGGAGTTACCAAAGTAACCCCCACCTCCTACCTGGCCTCTGATCCTGTCAGTAAGTGGCTTCTCTGATTCATACGTCTAAAATCTGCTCCACCCTCACAAATTTCCTCCTTTTCACAGATTTTTTGAACACTTTAACGCATCAGTCATATTTCTTTTGTCAGGCAAGCCGGATCCTTGTCAGAAGATTGAAGTTCTGGAGATAACTAAGAACAGTGCCATGGTTGGCTGGCTGAAGCCTGAAAGAGATGGTGGTGCCAAGTTAGATGGTTATGTTATTGAATACATTGAAGTCAAACCTCCTCCAGAACCACTAGCGCTGGCGGAGGTTTGTAACCTACTTGAAAGTCTAACCTGACTGTCAAATCATGGTTTTATAGTTCAGACTCAGTTTACTGAAATATTTACTTGTCGCTGAACACAGGTCCCCGAAGGAGAAGAAGCTCCACCACCACCTCCACCCCCTCCTGTGGTGGAGGAGGAAGAGGATGCAGAGCCAGTGAAGGAAGAATGGAACGCCTACACGACAGTGAAAGGTTTGACAATCAGTGTCAGTGGGCTCAAGGAAGGCAAGAGATACAAGTTTAGGGTGGCTGCCAAGAACATCATGGGCATGAGTTCGTTCACCGAGACCAGGGATGCTGTCGAGATCAAGGAACAAATGGGTATGTTCTCATATGTGGTCATTATTCCATGAAATAAGTTTTAGATCCACATAGCTTCTATAACCAGCAATGCAGTCCAGGGAATCATGTCTGCCATAATGTCTGCTGTCAAGGTCAGTTTTACAAATGTAATGAGCCAAACTTTCATGTCCTGACCTACAGTGGAGCCGAAGATTGTTATGCCTGAAACAGCAGGCGCCAGAGCTGGAGCTAAGCTCCGAGTTGAGGCGCTTGTTTCAGGGAAACCTGCCCCAACCTGTAAGTGGATGCGTGGTGAAGATCCTGTGGTTTCATCCAGCCGTTTGGCCGTGCACCAGTCCGGCAACCTATGTGTCCTGATCATCAAAGATGTGTCGAGGACAGACAGTGGAGAGTACAGCCTCTTGGCTGAGAACAGCTCTGCTAAGGTTTCACAGAGCGTAAAGATAATCATCAGAGGTGTGTTTCATTCTTACCTTAAGACAGCTTGGTACTCTACTGCAGTGAAGGAACATGTTTCAGCTTTCTTCTCCATGTGTTTCAGACATCCCTGGTCCTCCTGAAGGCCCTGTAGAAATCAGTGACATTGACTCTGATGCTTGCTCCCTGTCCTGGAACAAACCCCTGGAGGATGGAGGCAGCAATGTCACCAACTATGTGGTGGAGAAATGTGATGTGAGCAGGGGTGACTGGGTGACCGCCGTCTCTTCATGTTCAAAGACTGGCTGCAGGTTGGGAAAGCTTATTCCTGGGAAGGAATATGTGTTCCGCATCCGAGCTGAGAACCGCTTCGGTGTGTCAGACCCCATCCAGTCTGACAGGATGGTTGCCAAATTCCCGTTCGGTAGGTTTAGGTCATGTGGACAATTATTTGCCTTAGTTGGCTCTAGATATCAGTCAGTGCAATCATGCAGATTTGTGTATTTGCAGCATATTGTATTTTTTGTATTTGGTCCATAGATGTTCCTGGTGAGCCTCTGAATTGTCGCATCAACAAGACCAACAAAGACTGTATGTTTGTTGCCTGGGATAAGCCTGAGAGTGACGGCGGCAGCCCCATCACCGGCTACTACATTGAGCGAAAGGAGAGGAATAGTCTCCTATGGGTGAAGGCCAACGACACTGTGGTCCGCACTACTGAGTACCCATGTGCTGGCCTCATTGAGGGCCTGGAATATACATTTAGGGTATCCGCCATCAACCGTGCTGGTCAGGGCAAACCGAGCAAGAAGACAGACTTTGTGACAGCCAGAACTCCTGTCGGTAAGTTTTGTATATGAGCAGCTTAGACCTTGTTGACCCGAACTAAAGTGTTTTGCTCACCTGGACCTGTTTTTTTTCAACACAGACACTCCAGGTAAACCTGAGATCCTGGATATAACCAAGAACTCTGTCACTTTGGTTTGGACCCGTCCAAAGAACGATGGCGGAAGCAAGATCATAGGCTACTACGTGGAGGCCATGCGGGTGCCGGGAGACACTTGGATACGTTGCAACACCAGTAGCCAAAACGTCCCACGGGAGGAGTACACAGTGACCGGCCTTGAGAGAGATCTTCAGTACCAGTTCAGAGTCATTGCCAAGACTGCAGTCAACATAAGCAAGCCCTCAGAGCCCACGGACCCAGTCCTAGTGTGTGCTGAGAATGGTGAGAGCTTTTCACACTCTGATAACCAGCAAGCACCCTGGATGCGTCTTTACAGTTTAGTTATGATTTTTATCTTTTTTCAACACAGTACCTCCAAGGCTGGAGCTGAACGCTAAGATGCAGAAGGGTTTCAAGGTCAGGGCTGGAAGCACGGTCCTCCTGGAGGCTGAGGTCTTCGGTAAGCCAATGCCCAAAGTTACATGGAAGAGGGGTGATGATAGCCTGAAGTCTGGTGAAGGCCAAAACATCACCCATCAGAGGCATCACTTCCAGCTGGAAATGACAGCTGTCACCAAAGAGCACACAGGAGTCTACATAGTGTTGGCCGAGAATGCCAGCGGCTCCAAGACTGCAGAGATCGAGCTCAACGTCCTTGGTGAGCATCTTCACAATCAGTTAAGATAGTTGTTGCTGAATTCTATATGAGAATTCTATGTTTCTCCTCAGATGTGCCTGGCCCTCCTGCAAGTGCTTCATATGTTGAGGTGTTTGCTACTAGCATCAAGTTGTCCTGGCAGCCTCCTCTCAAAGATGGCGGTGCTGCCATAACCAACTACATCGTGGACAAGCGTGAGACCAGCAGAACAAACTGGGCCCAGGTCTCAGCCAAGGTCAAGGGCGACATCCTTGAGTTTAATGTGGAAAAACTAATCAAGGGTCATGAGTATCAGTTCAGAATCCGTGCTGAGAACACTTGGGGAGTTGGAGACCCTCTCGTCACCAACCCCGTCATTGCCAAGAATCCATACAGTGAGTTACCAACAACTTGAATGGTTGTTTGACATTAAAACACAGGCACCAGTTTAGTGCATCAAATGTTCTCCTGGTACAATAAGTCACTTTATTATTCATGTTAAATTCTTAGACACGAAGAGTGATTCTGATATCAATTTCAGCTGTTCCTGGCCCTTGTGAAGCTCCTGTGATCACCAACGTGACCAAAGACCAAATGACTGTGAGCTGGAAGGAGCCTGCTGATGACGGAAAATCCCTCATTCTGGGCTACATGCTGGAAAAGAAAGAGACCAAAGAGATGAACTGGACCAAGATAAACAGGAAACCGATGACAGAAAGGACACAGGAAGTTGCAGGATTGTCAGAGGGAGTAGAATATGAGTTCAGAGTCATTGCAGTCAATGTGGCTGGGCACGGGAAACCCAGTGAGGCATCTGCTGGTGCCACTGCACAGAATCCAATCAGTGAGTCCAGATATCACTTTATCTGAAAAACTGACAAACATAGGCCACACATGCAGTCTAACCTGGGCGTTGTGTTCTTTTCCAGCTCCTCCTGGACCTGTTGTGAACCCTTCTGTAACTGACACCACCCACAGCACCATCAGTGTCTCTTGGACTGTCCCTGCAAACAATGGTGGAAGCCCAATCATTGGGTACCTGGTAGAATGCAAGAGGACCAACACGGCGGACTGGATCCGCTGCAATGTCCCCAGGAATCTGCAGGATACCAGCTACACCATCCAGAACCTCATAGACAAGGCAGAGTACCAGTGTCGCATCACCACTGTTAACAAAGTTGGCTTCAGCGAACCGGTTGAAGTACCAGGCACACATGTCGCCAAGGACATCATTGGTATGAACTCACTGAGTCACGATTGTTACTTAAGAACAATCATTAATAATAATTATTATAATAACCATTGAAACATACAAGCTTAGATTTTTAACAGAAACTTCCCTCACAGAAAAACACATGAATGTCATGCAACCACATGGCAACTACATGCTGTTACATGTGGTGCACAGGTGACCCATATGTGAATCACATGTGATGTGGATGTTTCTCTAAGGGTAGTCCCACCCTCCCAGTTCAGCTGTGTAATACTGTGGTTCATTAATGTATCGTCTACATTTTTACTCAGTTTCTCCGGAAGCAGAGCTCAGTGCTGAGCTAAAGGAAGTCTTGGAGCTAAATGCTGGTGCTACCATGAGACTGCAGGCCACCATCAAGGGTCGTCCCACCCCCAGGATCATCTGGGCAAAGATGAACACCAACATCAAAGATCGTCAGGGCATCGTTATAAAATCCAGCACCTCAGACACCCTGGTTGTGGTGGAGAATGTCAATAGATATGATGCTGGAAAATACATTTTGAACCTGGAAAGCTCTGCCGGCATGAAGATGTACACCATTGTTGTTAAAGTTTTTGGTGAGCAAAGTATTTGATTTTTTATATCAAAGAAACGGTAAATAAATCTGGAGACAGATGGGAGTCATTCTCTTTCTATATTACAGACACTCCTGGACCGCCAGTAAACCTTATGGTGAAAGAAACAACCAAGGACAGTGCTTCCCTCCTCTGGGATGCTCCTCTGATTGATGGTGGCTTTAAAGTTACCCACTACATTGTGGAGAAGCGTGATACTGAGAGAAAGTCGTGGTCCATTGTCTCAAACAACTGTAACAAGACATCATTTAAGGTTTCAGACCTGGAGGCTGGCCGGTCTTACTGCTTCAGAGTGTCGGCCGTTAATCAGCTTGGCACTGGAGAGTGTTGTGAGACTGCAGACGCAGTTAGAGCAACAGGTGTGTCATAGAGAAATTTTTTTCTTAACAAGTTTTATATTCTCATAAATCTCATTCATGCCATTTACTTTGACATTTTGCAGAGGAGCCTGGACCAGTCATGGACTTCAAGACCCTGCTGGTGACCAAGGATTCCTGCACCCTCAGCTGGAAGAAGCCCCTCACTGATGGTGGCAGTCGCATCACTTGTTATGTGCTTGAAGTTCTCAATGGTGAAGATAAATACAAAGAGCTCATGAGGTCCAAGAATATGCAGTACAGTGCCAAAGATCTGGTGGAGGGCAGAGAGTATAACTATCGAGTCAAAGCTGTAAATGACTCAGGAGAGAGCGCTGCCAAAGAGCTGGCAGTGGTCGCCAAGGACCAGATCAGTAAGTTTCCAAGTTTATGAACCTTCAACTCAAACTTCTACAAAAAGCATGCCATGTTTAAAGAGGGGCTGTAAAATATTTGTCTTCTGTTTAAAGTTTATCCCACCTGTGACTTAAGAGAGCTACCCAACATGTGCTACATTGCCAAAGAGGGCAGCACTGTCCGTTTGAAGATCCCCATCATTGGCAAACCTACTCCCAAGGTCTCCTGGAATAAGGGAGATGATGAAGACCTGACAGACACTGGCCGAGTGTGTGCAGAGTCATCTGCAGTAAACACCACCCTCTTGATCAGAGACTGCCAGAGGACTGATGCTTCTAAATACACTATCACCCTGAGAAACAGTGCTGGCAGCAAGGAGTCCACCATCTTCATCAGGTTAGGCTTATCCAACAATTCCTCCAATGGTTGACTCACATCACTTGTATCCATCCAGCACCATCTAAAAGCCAAGCTAAAATGTTTCCCTCATCTCATTTCAGGGTGGTGGGTAAACCTGGCATCCCAAGTGGAGCAATAAAGTTCAAAGATGTGACAGCTGATGGTGCAACACTGAAGTGGGGCATTCCTAAGGATGATGGTGGCTCAGAGATTACCAACTACATCCTGGAAAAGAGGGACTCCATCACCAACATGTGGGTGACGGTGTCCTCAACTGTGGAGACGAATAGCATGAGGGTTACCGGCCTCCATGAGGGCACAGAATATATATTCAGAGTCTGTGCTGAGAACAAGTACGGCGTTGGAGAAGGATTGAAGTCTGAGCCCATTGTAGCCAAACATCCATTCAGTAAGTGCTTGTTCTCAATGTGTTCAGGTGTGGTTTAATGCTGCAGTTTGCAAACTCTGCAGCACTGTTGTTGCTGTTCTTCTCCAGATGTTCCCGATGCACCCGCTCCTCCTCAGATCATGAGCATGCGCCATGATTCTGCATACTTGGCTTGGTCTGATCCCAGGAAGACTGGAGGATCTCCTATCACAGGTGGAATCTGCTTGATGACTCGTCCTAATTAACAATTAACTTGTTCTGTACATTGAGTCTGACAGACAACATTTTAATTTCAAGTGTATGACATGAGCTCACTGTGGACCTTGTTTCACTCTCCTTAATCAAATGTTCAGGATATCACGTAGAGTTCAAGGAGAGAAACAGTATGTTGTGGAAGAGGGCCAGTCCAGCTGCCTTGAGGATGAAAGAACACAAGGTGACAGGGCTGACTGAAGGCCTGGAGTATGAATTCAGAGTAATGGCTATCAACTTGGCTGGCATTGGCAGGCCGAGTGCTCCCACGGATCCACAAGTGGCCTTGGATCCCATTGGTGAGTTCCAAAAGCTCAGAGTGAAAATGAGGACAAAAAGCTTTATGCAGCAGTGTATTTATGACTCATACCTGTGTCAACAGATGCGCCTGGTAAGCCAGATGTAATCAGCATCACCAGAAGCAGCGTGACCCTCAAGTGGACTGAGCCTCAGTTTGACGGCGGTCACAGATTGACCGGATACATCATTGAGAAAAGAGACCTGCCTTCAAAGATCTGGGTGAAGGCCAACAATGTGAATGTCATAGAACCTGCCTTCACTGTTGCTGATCTGCAAGAGGGATGCAAATATGAGTTCAGGATAAGGGCGAAGAATGCCGCTGGTGCTCTCAGCCCACCCTCAGAGCAGACCGACACCATCATCTGCACTGATGAATATGGTGAGATGGAGATCTGGATCTGTATTGTTAAGTTAGACAATTAAAAACTGAAAGGTAGGAAATGGGATAAAACATGAAAGCTTAAATATTTTCCATTTTCTTCAACAGCTGCACCAATCATTGTTATTGATGCTCAAGTGATGGAAGGTCTGACTGTCCGTGCTGGTGATACTATTGTCATTACTGCCACCAGTATTGTGGGCAAACCTGCTCCAACCTCATGCTGGTCAAAGGGGGGGAAGTACTTCAAACCCTCTGACATTGTTCATATTGAAACTACAGCAACATCCTCAACACTGTCTGTAAAATATGCGGGCAGAAAGGACTCTGGAGAATACACCATTACCGCCAGTAACCCCTTCGGTGTGAAGGAGGAAACTGTCAAGGTCAAAGTTCTTGATGTTCCTAGTGCTCCAGGACCCATTGAATGCAGCGGCATTTCATCAGAAAAGGTGACTCTCACGTGGACAGCTCCTAATGAAGATGGAGGCTCTCCAATCAAATACTACACCCTCGAGAAAAGAGAGACAAGTCGTCTTCTCTGGACAGTCTTGGAGGAGAGGGTCGTTGACTGTCACTATGTGGCTCACAAACTGATCCAGGGCAATGAGTACTTCTTTAGAGTCTCTGCTGTTAACCAGTATGGTGCCAGTGAACCGTCACACTCTGAAGCTGTCAAGATGGTTGATAGATTTGGTGCGTACTTCTGATAGTTTATCATTCTTTGTCTCTGTGTCCTTGAGTGCATCCGATTCCTGTTTATGACTTTTATTTATTATTTTGTTTCTGTAGGTCCCCCTGGCCCACCATCTAAACCAGAGGTGGAGAAAGTTGATGGACATTCAGCAACTGTGAACTGGAGAAGGCCAACTGAAGACGGAGGAAGTGACATTATTGGTTACTGTGTTGAGAAGAAGGAAAAGAAGGGTATGCGATGGGTACGGGCATCCAAGAAATCCATCGCTGAACTCAGTTACGAAGTTACGGGTCTCACTAAGGGTGTGGAGTACGAGTTCCGTGTACTTGCTGAGAACATAGCCGGCTTTGGGGAACCAAGTGAATCATCCGTGCCAGTCAAAACAATAGTTCCTGCCTGTAAGTGGAAATAACAAACCTTGAAAAGCATACATATTAATAATATTCAGCAATAGTAAAGATGCTTCCAACAGTTAAGACAATTCTATGTTTCCAAGAAGGGACTCTTACCATTCCTTTCTTTTTTCCTACCAGTTGTTCCAGGACCTCCAGTGAATCCAAGAGTTACAGACACAACCAAGACCACTGCAACTCTGAACTGGGGAAAGCCTCTGGATAATGGAGGACTTGAAGTAACTGGGTATGTTATTGAGCACAAAAAGGAAGGAACAGAAGAATGGGTTAAGGATACCCCATCATCTCCGTTGAGGATCACAGAATTTGTTGTTCCCGGGTTGAAAACTAGTGCAAAGTATCACTTCAGGATCAGTGCTGTAAATGCCAAGGGTGCGGGTGAACCTGCTGAAACTCAAGAACTGGTTGAGATTGTGGAACATGCAGCTGAACCTGATTTGGAGTTGGATGTTGAGCTGAGAAGAACCCTTGTTGTTAGAGCTGGATGCTCCATTCGGCTCTTTGTGCCAATCAAGGGTCGACCGGCACCAACAGCCACTTGGACCAAAGAAGGTGGTGCTGTTCCACGTGCAGTTATTGACAGCACAGAGTCTTTCACAATGCTGCTCATTCCTGAAAGTTCGAGGATTGATGCTGGAAAATATGAGCTTACCCTTGAAAACTCAGCTGGAAAGAAGACTGCTGACATCCATGTAAGAGTTCTTGATTCACCTGGACCTCCACTCAACCTAAAACCCAGTAAGATTGATAAGGAAAGTATTACACTTCAGTGGGAGATGCCCCTCATTGATGGTGGTGCCAAGATCACAAACTACATAATTGAGAAGAGAGAATCAACACGCAAGGCTTTTGCTACTGCTGTTACAAAATGTCCTAACACTTCAGTTAGGATTGGCGAGCTTGGTGAGGGTTGCGAGTACTACTTCAGAGTATCTGCTGAGAATGAGTATGGAATTGGTGAAGCAGTGGAAACTGCTGATCCAGTTCGTGCATCTCAGGCACCTTCTCCCCCAGAGAGCATTATTCCCACAGATATTACTAAGAACTCTGTAAGTCTGGGTTGGACCAAACCTAAGCATGATGGTGGAAGCAGGATTACAGGATACGTCTTGGAAGCTCAGAAGAAGGGAACTGATCAGTGGGCCCATGTTACAACAGTCAAAACCATGGACTTCACAGTGAAGAATCTCAATGAGAATGAAGAGTACATTTTCCGTGTCATGGCTGTGAACCATTCCGGTAGAAGCGTTCCACGTGAGAGTAAACCAGTTACTGTCAGGGATTCTACCTCTCTTCCTGAGTTTGACCTGCGTGGTGTGTGTCAGAAGACTGTTATTGCCAAAGCCGGAGACGACATCAAGGTTGAAATTCCAGTTATGGGACGTCCCAGACCAACGATCTCTTGGCAGAAGGATGGAGCAGCCCTGAAACTTACACAGAGAACCAATGCAGAAACTACAGCTTCTACAGTTATTCTCACCATCAATGAATGTGTAAGAGGTGACAGTGGTGTGTATACTATGACAGGAAAGAATATTGTTGGATCTGTGTCAGACAACATCATTGTCAAGATACACGATGTACCTGGGCCTCCCAAAGGTCCAGTGAAGATAGTGGAAATATCCCGTACCTACTGTGTCTTTGCATGGGAAACTCCTGAGAATGATGGGGGCGTTCCCATTAACAACTACGTGGTTGAGATTAGAGACACCAGCATCCAAACATGGACCGAGCTGTCTTCCACTGTGATACGCACAATGTTCAAAGCTATTCGGTTGACTACAGGATCAGAGTACCAATTCAGAATAAAGGCTAAAAATAGATATGGTGTTGGACCTCCCATCACCTCAGAGTCAGTTGTGGCTGCATATCCATTCAAAGCACCTGGACCACCCGGAACCCCAAGTGTTGTTGCTTTTACCAAGGACTCCATAACTATTGGCTGGAATGAGCCTGTGAATGATGGTGGAAATGAAGTAATTGGTTATCATGTTGAGAGGAAAGAAAGAAGCAGCATTGTGTGGCATAAAATCAGCAAGGGTATTGTAAAAGGAAATATCTTTAAATCCTCAGGACTTGAAGATGGAGTTGCATATGAGTTCCGTATCATTGCTGAAAATATGGCTGGAATCGGCAAACCAAGCAAGGCTTCAGAAGCAATACTTGCCTTGGACCCTGTAGACCCACCAGGCCAGCCCCAGCCAATATTTGTTAACAAGAATGTCATCACTATCCAGTGGACAAAACCTGAGTATGATGGTGGCTTCAAAATCACTGGCTACACAGTGGAGAAGAGAGAGCTGCCGGCTGGTCGCTGGATGAGAGCTAACTTCACCAATATCATAGAGACAACATTCACCGTCAGTGGACTGACTCAGGACACCTCCTATGAGTTCCGTGTCATAGCCAGAAACTCAGTGGGAGCAGTGAGCATACCCTCTGATCCTTCAGACCCAATCACCTGCAAAGATGACATTGTTGAACCACGCATTATGGTTGATGCCATCTATAAAGATGTTGTTCTGCTGAAGGCCGGAGAGTCCTTCAAGCTTGATGCTGATATTGCTGGTCAACCAACCCCATCTATGGTGTGGACCAAGAATGGAAAAGAGATTGAGAACACAATGAAACTGGAGGTCAGGTTCACTGAACTGACAACTACTCTGACCAACAAAGACTCTATCAGATCGGATGGTGGAGAATTTGTTTTGACTGCCACAAATGTTGGTGGATTTGCAAAGCACATCTTTAATGTTAAGGTACTTGACAGACCTGGACCCCCAATAGGACCTCTTCAAGTGTCCAATGTAACAGCTGACAACTGTGTTCTTACTTGGGCTCCACCAGCAGATGATGGCGGTGCCAAGATTGAAGGATACGTGATTGAGAAACGTGAATCAAGCAGACTGGTTTGGACCAATGTGGTTTCAGACCTGCAAGTTACTCAACACAAAGTGACCAAACTTCTCAAAGGAAATGAATACATCTTTAGAGTTATGGCAGTGAACAAATATGGACTTGGTGAGGCTCTCGAATCAGAGCCCACTATTGCAGAAAATCCATATGTTATTCCAGATCCTCCAGAGAACCCTGAGGTGACAGCTATCACTAGAGATTCAATGTTCCTTATGTGGCAAGCACCAAAGAGTGATGGTGGGACACCCATTACCACCTACAACATTGAAAAGAAAGACAGAATAGGCCTCCGCTGGGTCAAATGCAACAAGAGGAAGGTCAAAGATCTACAGTTCAAAGTTACAGGCCTCGTTTCTGGACATGAGTATGAATTCAGAATAACTGCAGAGAATGCTGCTGGCGTGAGTGCACCAAGTGTGTCAAGTCCATTCTACAAGGCCAGTGACACACTGTACCAGCCAGGCGCTCCATGCAACCCCAGAATCTTGGACACAACCAAGTCTTCAATAACTGTTGCCTGGAATAAACCTGTATATGATGGTGGCTCTGAAATCACTGGCTACATTGTGGAGACATGCATCCCATCTGAAATGGAGGTAGAGGATGAATGGACTATTGTGACACCCAAAGAAGGTCTCCTTGCAACCTCATTTACCATCATCAATCTGAAAGAGAACCAGGAGTATAAGATAAACATCTCTGCCATGAACAGTGAAGGAATTGGAGAGGCAGCATCTGTACCTGGAAATCCCAAGGCAGAGGACAGACTCCTCCCACCTGAGTTTGATTTGGATGCTGAACTTCGTAAAGTGGTCAGTCTTCGAGCTTGCTGCTCTCTCAGACTGTTTGTGCCTATCAGAGGCAGGCCAGCTCCTCAGGCCAAATGGACCAAGGGCGATGGGGAGCCTGTTGAAAGGGCCACCATTGACAGCACAACATCATACACATCTCTCGTCATTGAAAATGTAAACAGATTTGACAGTGGAAAATATAATCTTACTGTTGAAAACAGCTCTGGTTCCAAGACAGCTACAGTCCAAGTCAGGGTTCTTGACACACCAAGTGCACCACAAAATCTGAAGCTCACTGCTGTCACAAATGAAGCCGTCACCCTGACATGGGATCCCCCAGTAAATGATGGCGGAGTTAAGATAAAGAACTATATTGTTGAAAAGCGTGAGTCTACAAGGAAAGCATATGCCACAGTCAATGCTAACTGCCACAATACCACCTTCACAATTAGTCAGCTCCTAGAGGGATGCAACTATTACTTCAGAGTTCTGGCTGAAAATGAATATGGCATTGGCTTGCCTATAGAGACTAGTGAATCAGTTAAAGTGTCAGAGAAACCCCAGCCACCTGGTAAAATTACTCTGAAGGATGTTACTAAAAACAGTGTCACACTCTGTTGGGAGAAGCCAGAACATGATGGTGGCAGCAGAGTGGGCTGTTATGTCGTTGAGATCCAGCCTAAGGGTGTTGATAAGTGGAGCCAGGCAGTGATTGTGAAAGAAACAGAAGCTACTATCAGTGGACTAAACGCAGGCGAAGAGTACATGTTCCGTGTAGCAGCAAGAAATGAGAAGGGAACAAGTGACCCTCGTCAAATTGGTGTTCCTGTGATAGTAAAAGATCTTGTGATTGCACCTGTTGCTAAGATTATGTTCAACACATTCAGTGTTTTGGCTGGAGAAGATCTGACTGTGGATATTCCATTTGTTGCACGTCCCAAAGCAGCTGTCTCTTGGGTAAAGGACAATCAGCCCTTAAAGAGAACTACCAGGGTTAACTTTGGTGCAACAGAAACAATGCTGAACCTCTGCATTAAAGAAGCCACTAAAGATGATGTTGGACAGTATCTGATTACTCTCATGAACACAGCAGGAGAGACAACAGCAAATATTGGCATTGTTGTTCTTGACAAACCTGGCCAGCCTAGTGGTCCTGTTAAGGTGGAGGATGTTACTTCTGATAGTGTTACCATCTCTTGGAATCCACCAGAGTATGATGGTGGTTGCACCATTAAAAACTACACTGTGGAAAAGAGAGACACATCTACAACTACCTGGATGGTGGTATCTGCCAACCTTGCAAGAACTAAGATTAAGGCTGGCAGGTTGAAGACTGGCTCCGAGTATCAGTTTAGAATCACAGCTGAAAACAGGTATGGAAAGGGCCCAACCCTTCTGTCAGAATGCATTGTGGCTCAGTATCCATACAAGCTCCCAGGACCCCCAGGAACCCCATCCATTGCTGCATGCACCAAGGACACTATGGTTGTCACCTGGAATGAACCTGTGAATGATGGCGGAAGTAATATCCTGGGCTACCATCTTGAACGCAAAGAGAGAAATAGCATCCTATGGGTCAAACTGAACAAGTCTCTAATTACTGACCAAACCTTCAAGACCACAGGTCTGGAACCAGGAATGGAGTATGAATTCAGAGTTTATGCTGAAAACATTGTTGGAATTGGTAAAGTCAGCAAAGTATCTGAAGGGCATATTGCTAGAGATCCATGTGATCCTCCTGGCACCCCAGAAGCAACAAAGATCAGTAGAGACTCTGTTACCATTTTCTGGACCAAGCCTGAATATGATGGTGGTGCAAAGGTGACTGGCTACATTGTGGAGAAAAAGGAGCTTCCTGAGGGTCGTTGGCTGAAAGCTAACTTCACTAATGTCATTGAGACAGAATATGTTGCAACTGGACTTGTGCAGGACAATCAGTATGAGTTCCGTGTCACTGCCCGAAATGCTGCTGGTGTTTTCAGTCTCCCCTCTTATAGCACTGGTCCCATAACAGCCAAGGATGAGATTGAACCTCCACGCATCAGCATTGACCCAGAGTACACACAGACTGTTGTGGTTAATGCTGGAGACAACTTCAAAATTGATGCAGATGTCCAAGGCAAACCTTTGCCCTCTATCCACTGGATGAAGGGAGAGCAGGAACTGGGCAACACTATTCATAGAGAAATTAAGAATACACCCATCAAAGCTTTTATATCTGTGAAAGAAGCTAAACTCTCAGACGGAGGCGAGTATACACTGCTGCTGAGAAATCCAGGAGGAGAAAAAGCTGTAAAAATCAATGTGGTTGTGTTGGATAAACCTGGAGAACCACACGGACCTGTGGTTATTACTGCAATAACCAAAGACAGCTGCTGCCTTGCCTGGAAGCCACCGCTACAAGATGGTGGTAGCAAGATCTCTCACTACATTGTTGAGAGGAGAGAGACAAGCAGACTAATCTGGACTGTTGTTGACCCCAAGTTGGAAAATACCTGTCTAAAAGTGTCCAAGCTCCTAGAAAAAGATGAATACATCTTCAGAGTTCGTGCTGTCAACCGATTCGGAGTTGGTCCATCACTTGACTCTGCTCCTGTGATAATCAAAGATCCCTATTTGCCCCCTGGACCACCCAAGAATCTAGATGTTTCACACATTAAAAAGGATTCAATGGTGCTTAGCTGGGAGGCTCCTGCTGAAGATGGTGGCAGTCCTATTACAGGATATATAATTGAGAAGCATGACAAGGAAGGCGTCAGATGGACGAGATGCAACAGACAAACAGTGACTGATTTTACATTCAAAGTCACTGGACTCCTGGAAAGCCATATTTATGAATTCAGAGTTGCTGCTGAGAATGCTATTGGTACTGGAGAGCCCAGCTCACCAACCCTGTTCTCCAAGGCTCTTGATCCCATCTTCAAGCCTGGTCCCCCACACAACCCCAAAGTTACTGACACAACAAAAACATCAGTATTCTTGTCTTGGGGAAAGCCTGCATGTGATGGAGGCTGTGAGATTCAGGGATACATTGTTGAGTATTGCATTGCCACAGAAACTGCTGAGTCAGCTAAACCAGTAGAGCCAGCTGAAGCAGAGAGAACTGCCACAGAAGCACCTGCTGAAGATTGGAAAATCTGCACACCACCAACAGGCATAAAAATAACCAAATTTGAAGTTGGATCCCTGAAAGAAAACCAGGCATACAAGTTTAGAGTGTGTGCTGTCAACAAGGTTGGAGTTGGTGAGCATGCTGACATCCCTGGAGCTGTTCTTGTACAGGATAGGACAGAGGAGCCAGACCTCGACATTGACCCAGAGCTGAGAAAGATTGTTAGCATCAAAGCTGGTGCTTCACTTAGACTGTTTATCCCCATCAAGGGAAGACCCACTCCTACTATCAGGTGGGACAAAGATGAAGCTGTGCTTAAAGAAACCGCTCAGGTTGAGACAACCAGCAGCTATACATCACTTGTAATCGATAAGATGAGCAGATATGACAGTGGAAAATATACAGTCACTGCAGAGAACTCCAGCGGAACCAAGTCAGCATTTGTTGTTGTGCGTGTACTTGACACACCTAGTGCTCCTGCTAATCTCAAAGTAAAGGAAGTTACAAACCAGTCAGTAACACTGGCATGGGAACCACCTCTGTTGGATGGTGGATACAAGATCAAAAACTATGTTATTGAAAAGAGAGAAAGCACACGCAAGACATTTACATCTGTTGTCACAAACTGCCATGCTCTTACATGGAAGATTGATTCACTCCAGGAGGGCTGCAGTTACTACTTCCGAGTCCTTGCTGAGAATGCTTATGGTGTTGGCCTGCCAGCAGCAACAGCTGACCCTCTTAAGGTTTCAGAAGTGCCCCAGTCTCCAAAGAAATTGAGTGTAACAGATCAGACTAAAACAAGCATCTCTTTGGCATGGGAGAGGCCAGTGTATGATGGTGGCAGCAGAGTTGTGCAGTATCTGCTTGAGGTACAGGTGAAGGGCCAGGAGAAATGGTCTGGTGTAAACACGTTTAAGACAATGGAGGCCACTGTTTCCAACCTAAACCCTGGAGAAGAATATCTGTTCAGGGTTACAGCAATCAATGATAAGGGAAAGAGTGACCCTAAAGTTCTTGCTGGCCCAGTGATGACTAAGGACTTGGTCTTCGAGCCTGATATCCGTCCTGCTTTCAGCAGCTACAGCGTTCATGTGGGCAAGGACATGAACATTGACATTCCTATCTTTGGACGCCCTAAACCAACAGTCACTTGGGCTAAAGATGGAGCTCCTTTCAAATTTACCACCAGAGTCAACATTATTAATTCACTAACACATACAACACTAAGCATAAAGGAGGCAACAGGTGATGATGGTGGCATGTATAGCATCAGTGCTTCAAACTCAGCTGGAAAGAAGGAAACAACCGTTGAAATAATTGTGCTTGACAAGCCAGGCCCTCCATCTGGTCCTGTGAGATTTTATGAAATCACAACACAGAGTGTCACTTTTTCATGGGACCCTCCAAAACACAATGGTGGATGCCAAATTTCAAACTATATAGTTCAAAAGAGAGATACGACCACAACTACATGGGAAAATGTGAGCATCAACTGTGCCAGAACGAGCATCAAAGTGGCCAGACTGAAAACTGGAGCTGAGTACCAGTTTAGGATCATAGCTCAAAACCGCTATGGTAAAAGTCATGGTCTGGATTCATCAGCTGTAGTTGCTCAGTATCCATACAGAGAGCCAGGACCACCAGGCACACCCTTCATCGCCTCTCTCTCCAGGGACCATCAGGTTATTGAGTGGCATGAGCCTGTCTCAGATGGAGGCAGCCCTGTTCTTGGCTACCATCTTGAACGCAAAGAGAGGAATAGTATTCTCTGGGTCAAGATCAACAAAACACTTATTCATGAGACTACTTTCAAGAGTTATCCCTTGGAGGAGGGTACTGAGTATGAATACAGGGTTTATGCAGAAAATATTGTTGGTATTGGAAGGAGCAGTAAGGTCTCAGAGGGCTGTGTTGCCCGTGACCCATGTGATCCTCCTGGCACACCAGAGGCAATCCATGTGACTAAAGATACTATTGTCATTCAGTGGACTAAACCAGAATATGATGGTGGCAGTAATATCACTGGCTACGTCATAGAGAAGCGCGATCTACCTGAAGGCAGATGGGTAAGGGCAAACTTTACTAATGTAATAGAGACCCAGTTTACAGTAACTGGTCTGACTGAAAATGCTCAGTATGACTTCAGAGTCATTGCCAAAAATGCTGTCGGCACAGTCAGCAAACCATCATACAACAGTGGACCAATCATTGCAAGTGATAAGGTAGAGGCACCAAAATTCTCCATCGACCCTGCATTTACCAAGACTGTTGTAATCAGTGCTGGAGAGACATTCAAGTTGGATGCGGATGTCCGTGGCAAGCCGCCACCTACAATCCAGTGGTTAAAAGATGAGAAGCCCATTGAGAATACACTCAGGCTTGACATCAGAAACACAGAAAACCATGCCATGATTGTCATAAAGGACTCTGTAAGAATTGATGGTGGAACTTACACACTCATCTTGACAAATGAGGCTGGAAGTGAAATGATCCCTTTCAAGGTTGTTGTTCTAGATAGGCCAAGCCAATGTGAAGGACCCCTCCATGTCACTGGAATAGCTGAAAATCGATGCACACTGTCATGGCGGGCCCCGCTACATGACGGAAGTAGTCCTATTACACACTACATCATTGAAAGAAGAGAGACCAGTCGACTAGCTTGGACTGTTGTTTCTAACAAGTGTGACACAACATGCTACAAAGTCACCAAATTACTGGAAGGTAATGAGTACATGTTCCGCGTCATGGCAGTTAACAGTTATGGTGTCAGTGAGCCACTGGAGTCTGGTGCAGTAGTTATGAGGACCCCATTTGTCCCACCTGGTTCACCTCATGTTGAGGATGTGTCCAACATTGCTCATGATAGTTTGACCATCACTTGGTCAGCCCCTGAGAGTGATGGAGGCAGCGAGATTATCAATTACGTAATTGAGAAGAAGGATAGAACTGGAATTAAATGGACAAGATGCAACAGACAAAAAGTCACTGATCTCTCCTTTAGGGTGACAGGGCTTACCACAGGCCATGAATATGAGTTCAGAGTGGCTGCTGAAAACATAGTTGGAGTGGGTGAGCCAAGCCTTCCAAGCTCATATTACCGGGCCAGTGATCCCAAGTATAAACCTGGTCCCCCAGCATATGTCAATGTTACTGACTCTACAAAAACATCTATCACAGTTTCATGGGGTAAGCCTCTGTCTGATGGTGGCACTGCCATTCAAGGGTACATCGTTGAAGTATGCAAGGCTGAAGAGGAGGAATGGACCATGGTTACTCCCCCTACTGGTCTGCGTGTCAACAAATATGAAATCACAAAATTAAATGAGGGCCAGGAGTACAAGATTCAAGTGTGTGCTCTGAACAAACTGGGAGTTGGCGAACCAGCTGCTCTATCTGGAACTGCTAAGCCAGAAGAAAGGGTGGACCCACCAGAGATCCATCTTGACTCAGAGTTAAGAAAGGGTATCATTGTGAAAGCTGGTGGCTCTGTTAGAATTCATGTTCCATTTAAGGGAAGGCCATTACCTGAGATTCAGTGGACAAAGGATGAGGGAGCTCTAACTGAAAAAGCTATGGTGGAGAAGGCTGTGAACTTCACACAGCTGTCCATTGACTCATGTGATAGGAATGACTCTGGAAAATACAGCCTGAGTTTGACAAACAGCAGTGGCACTGTCTCTGAGACTGTTTCTGTAAAAGTCTTGGATACACCGGGGGCCCCACAGAAACTTGTGATTAAAGATGTCAAGAAAGATTCTGTCACTCTTGAATGGGAAGCTCCACTGATTGATGGAGGGTCCAAAATCAAGAATTATATCATTGATAAACGTGAGTCAACCAGGAAAGCGTATGCAAATGTTTCCACAAAATGCACCAAGACCACATTTAAAGTTGAGAACTTGATTGAAGGTGCTATGTATTACTTCAGAGTCTTGGCTGAGAATGAATATGGAGTTGGTCAGGCTATAGAAACAAAAACAGCCTCCAAAGCCTCTGAGGTACCACTGCCAGTTGGAAAAGTTTTCCTCACTGATGTTACTAAAACCACTGCAACACTGGCATGGGAGAAACCAGAGCATGATGGAGGCAGCAGAATCGGTGGCTACCTGATTGAGATGCTCCCTAAGGGCACAGACAAGTGGGGAGTTGCAACAAATACAAAGACATGCGAGGGAACTGTAACAGGGCTCACAGGTGGAACAGAATACCTATTCCGTATTGTTGCTTACAATGAAAAGGGTAAAAGTGAGCCAAAGGCACTTGCTGCTCCAGTGATAGCAAGTGACATGACTATGGAACCAACAATTAAGATGCAATTCAACACTTACAGTGTATTAGCTGGAAAAGATCTGAAGTTGGAATTCCCTGTGATTGGCAGGCCCAAACCTAAAGTCTCCTGGATGAAAGATGACCAGGCTTTGAAGGTGACATCCAGAGTTAACATATTTAACACTGCATCAACAACTGGAATTCAAATTACTGAGGCATGCAAGGAGGACTTTGGCAAATATTCCATTACTGCAACCAGTACTGTGGGCACAGTCACAGAAAACGTAACTGTCATTATCCTTGACAAGCCTGGTCCTCCAAAGGGTCCAATCAAAGTTGTTGAAGTCAGCAATACCTTCGTGCATCTTTCCTGGGAGCCTCCAGAGTACACTGGTGGATGCCAAGTAAAGAACTACATTGTGGAGAAGAGAGATACCACCACCACTGCATGGCAAACAGTTACCACACAGCTGGCTAGAACAGCTTTCAAGGTAACCAAACTGAAGACTGGTGCAGAATACCAGTTTAGAGTCATAGCTGAAAACAGATATGGAAAGGGTGCATCACTGGACTCCAAGGCCATTGTGGTGCAATATCCATACAAATCACCAGGACCCCCAGGAACACCATACGTCAAATCTGCAAGTAAGGAAATGATGATCATTGAATGGAATGAGCCAGTCAATGATGGTGGAAGTACTGTCATTGGCTACCATCTGGAAAGCAAGGAGAGAAGCAGCATCCTATGGAACAAACTAAACAAGACTCTCATCACTGACACCCAGTTCAAGATCTGCAATCTTGAAGAAGGTGTGGGGTATGAATTCAGAGTGTATGCAGAAAATATTGTTGGTGTTGGGCGATGCAGCAAAGTATCTGACTCCTTTGTTGCTCGTGACCCATGTGATCCTCCTGGTGCTGCTGAGGCTATATCTATTTCTAAGAATCTGATAAAAATTCAGTGGACAAAGCCTCAGTATGATGGTGGTAGCAAAGTAAATGGGTATATTGTGGAAAGGAAAGACCTCTCCTCCCCTGATGGGCGCTGGGTAAGAGCTAACTTTACCAATATAGTGGAGACTGAATATGTTGTCACTGGTCTCACAGAGAATGAGCAGTATGAATTCAGAATTATTGCAAGGAATGCTGCTGGAGTCTTCAGCGAGCCATCTGACAGCTCTGGACCAATCACTGCTACTGATGAAATTGAACCTCCAAGGGCTTCAATGGATCCCAAATACAAGGATGTCATTGTTGTCAATTCTGGAGAGAGTTTGACTCTTGATGCAGACATTCATGGAAAGCCAGTTCCAGATGTTGTGTGGCTGAAAGAGGGCAAGGAAATGGAAAAAGCCTTGCGGATTGAAGTGAGAACCACACAGAAACGTGCAGCCATGACCATCAAAGATGTGACAAAACTTGATAGTGGTCACTACGACCTGGTTCTTAAAAATCTTGGTGGTACAAAAGCCTTCCCCATTACCGTTAAAGTTCTTGATAAACCAGGTCCACCCACTGGACCGCTTAAGGTGACTGGAGTCATGGCAGACAGATGCATTCTTGCCTGGGCTGAGCCAGCTCTGGATGGTGGAGCCAGTATCAGCCACTATGTTTTGGAGAAGAGAGAGACTAGTAGGTTGTCCTGGACAGTAGTTGCACCAAATGTCAAGTCTCTATATCACAAAGTCCTGAATTTACTCCCAGCAAATGAGTACATTTTCAGAGTCAGGGCAGTTAATAAATATGGCTTTGGTGATTGTCTTGAGAGTGAACCCATCATTGCACGCAACCCTTACAAGCCCCCTAGTCCTCCTGGAACTCCAGAAGCAAGTCAAATCACAAAGGACTCCATGGTTCTGTCATGGACTGCTCCAGAAAACATGGGAGGAGCTGAACTTCAAGGTTACCATCTTGAAAAACGTGACAAAGACAGTGTAAGATGGACAAAATGCAACAGACAAAAGCTGACTGACACCTACTTCAAGGTCAAAGGCCTCATGACGGATCATTTCTATGAGTTCCGTGTCGCTGCTGAGAATGAAGCTGGCATTGGAGACCTCAGTGAGTTGTCCCTGCTCTACAGAGCATGTGACGCCACAACACCACCTGGACCTCCACACCACCCCAAGGTGACAGATTACACAAAGTCTTCTGTGTCTCTGTCCTGGGGTAAACCTGCCTTTGATGGTGGCGCCTACATTAAGGGATACATTGTGGAAATGAGGGAGTATACACCAGTGCCAGAACCATCAGAGGAAGCAGAAGTAGCACCAACAGTAGAGGCACCTGTTGAAAAAGAATGGACAATGTGCACCCCCCCCACTGGCATTCAGGCCACAAAACTCACAATATCAGACCTGAGAGAGGGTGGAGAGTACCAGTTCCGTGTCTGTGCAATTAACTCAGAGGGAGTGGGGGAGGCTTCAAATGTCCACAGCACAGTGGTTATGTCTGACAGAGCAAAAGCACCAGAGATGGAGCTAGATGCTGATCTTCGAAAGGTAGTATCAGTCCGTGCTGGTGGAACTCTGCGTTTGTTTGTCTCTGTTAGAGGAAGACCTGAACCTGCTGTAAAGTGGGAGAAGATTGAGGGTACCCTTACAGAGCGTGCTGCAGTTGACACTACTGGCTCGTATACCATGCTTGTCATTGACAACGTTAACCGCTTTGACAGTGGGAAATACTCTCTCACACTTGAGAACAGCAGTGGCATGAAATCTGCAGTTGTTGCTGTAAGAATTTTGGACACTCCAAGTGCCCCACAAAACTTTGCTGTGAAAGAGCTCAAGAAGGATTCAGTGACTCTCTGCTGGGATGCTCCACTCACTGATGGTGGTGCAAAGATCACAAACTACATTGTAGAGAAGAGAGAGTCTGTCAGGAAGGCTTACACCACTGTAACCAGCAACTGCACAGCCAACTCCTTTAAGATTGAAGACCTACCTGAGGGTGGAAATTTCTATTTCCGAGTTTGTGCTGTCAATGCATATGGTCAAGGACAGACCATTGAAACCAAAGAAATTAAAGTATCAGAGGTACCTCTGCCACCAAACAAGGTTACTCTCGTAGATTTGACAAAGACCAGCGTGTCACTCTCTTGGGACAAACCTGCTCATGACGGTGGAAGCAAAGTGATGTGCTACAATGTAGAATTTAAACCTAAGAGTGGGGACAAATGGGGCACAGCTTGTACAGTTAAAGTGACAGAGGCAACTATCCCCAACTTGACTCCGAATGAAGCTTATTTGTTCAGAGTTGTTGCAATCAATGAGAAGGGAAAGAGTGAACCAAAGGAACTTGGCTTGCCTGTGGTTGCAAAGGATGTTGCAATTGAACCATCAATAAATTTACTGTTTAATACACATAGTGTGAAGGCTGGAGATGACCTCACTCTGGAGGTCCCTGTAAGAGGTAGACCAAAACCTGTTGTATCCTGGAAGAAAGATGGCCTTCCTTTGAAGCAAACATCATCAGTGACCATCTTAAATACTAAAATGTCATCCAAAATTGTCATCAAAGAAGCTAGTAGAGACCATGTTGGCAAGTATGAAATCACCCTTGCCAACACTGCAGGAACAGTTGCAGCAGACATTGGAGTTGTTGTCCTTGACAAACCCAGTCCACCTAAAGGAATTAAGGTGGATTCTGTGACCTCAGATAGCATCACACTGTCATGGTCCCCACCAGAATATGATGGTGGTTGCTCAATCAGCAACTACATTGTAGAGAAAAGAGACACAAACTCACAGGAGTGGCAGATGGTGGCTAGTAATGTTGCCAGAACATCTTTCAAAGCTGGCCGTCTGACACATGGAGCTGAGTACCAGTTCCGCATTTATGCAGTTAATCGGTACGGAAAGAGTACCTATCTGGATTCACCTGGAATCACTGCTCAGTATAACTTCAAACAACCTGGACCTCCCTCTACACCTATAGTGAAATTGGCCACCAAGTCTTTCATGTTGGTGACTTGGAATGAGCCAGTAGTTGATGGTGGCAGCCCTGTGCTAGGGTATCACCTGGAGAGGAAGGAACGTACTAGCATTCTCTGGACAAAGATGAACAGAGGAATGATCAAAGACACAGAATACAAAGTCAATGGTACTGAAGAGGGAATGATGTATGAATACCGTGTCTATGCTGAGAATATTGCTGGTATTGGTAAATGCAGTAAGGCCTGTGAAGCTGTAGCAGCCAGAGATCCATGCGATCCTCCCGGCACACCTGTGGTAACTGCCGTAACAAGATCTTCTGTCTCCCTGTCTTGGGAAAAACCAGAGTATGATGGTGGTGCCAAGGTGTCTGGCTACATTATTGAACGTCGAGATCTTCCTGAAGGACGATGGGTGCGCTGTAACTTCACCAATGTACCTGAGACCCACTATGATGCAACTGGTCTTACAGAGAACAACCAGTATGATTTCCGTGTCATTGCAAAGAATGCGGCTGGACTGTTCAGTATACCATCAGATAATACTGGTCCCATCACTGCCAAGGATGATGTTGACCCACCACGCATCATGATGGATGTCAAGTTTAGAGAGGCTGTGCAGGTAAAGGCAGGAGAAACACTGAAGATTTATGCTGACATTGCTGGACGTCCTGCCCCTGTCATCTCCTGGACAAAGGATGGCAAAGAGATTGAGCTCAGAGCCAGGATCCAGATTGTTTCAACAGATACAAATACCTCTGTCATTGTAAAAGACTGCATTAGAAGAGATTCTGGACAGTATGTTCTTACTTTACAGAATATTGCTGGAACAGTCACTATGCCGATAAACTGTGTGATCCTAGACAAACCAGGGCCATCAGCAGGACCTTTTCAGGTCTCTGATCTCACTGCTGAAGATTGTACTCTGTCATGGGGTCCTCCCCAGGAGGCTGGAGGTGCTCCAATCACACATTATGTTGTTGAGAAGCGTGACACCAGCCGCTTGGCATGGACATTGGTTAAGGGAGACATCACGAAAACCTACTTTAAAGTCACAGGTCTGCTCAAGGGCAATGAATACATCTTCAGAGTTCTAGCTGTTAACAAGCATGGAGTTGGTGAAGCCCTGGAAAGTGATGTTGTCAAGGTCACTGATCCATATACTTTTGCCACTGCACCAGCTGGTGTTGATGTAACTTCCATAACTGGAGATTCAATGACCCTGACTTGGTGTAAACCAGCCAGTGATGGAGGTAGTCCCATAATTGGATATGTGATTGAGCGCCGTGAGAAGACAGGCATGCGCTGGGTCAGAGTGAACAGAGATCTAGTTGTTGAGTGTACCGCAGTAGTGAGTAAACTTCGCAAGGACTGTGAGTATGACTTCAGAGTCTTGGCTGAAAATGAAGCTGGCTTGGGTCCTCCCAGTGAACCATCTGCAACATTCAGGGCCCTAGATCCACTGGTTGTTCCTTCTCGCCCAACTAAACCAAAGATAATCACTTCAACCAAGGGCAGTGTCTCCATTGTTTGGAAACCACCAACAAATGATGGCGGTGCTCCCATCTTAGGATACAGTGTGGAATACAGAGAATCCATCCACAAACACGAGGTAGAGGTTGAGGAAGAACAGGAAGAATATGAGGAATATGATGAAGAGGAGGAAGAAGAGATTGAGGAAACACCAGAAGAACTAGCAAGATGGGTTGAAGCCATCCGTCTTACGAAAAGCTTGGAGTTCACCATCACTGGATTGAAGGGAGATGCAGAATATGAATTCTGTGTGAAGGCAATAAACAAAGTAGGCAGCAGTATCCGCAGCCTTTACTCAGATCCAGCTGCAGCAATGGACAGAACTTCAGAGCCGTCATTTGATGGGGACATTGATATGCGTAAGGTGCTTGTTGTTAAGAGTGGAACAGCCTTTACTCTTAGAGCACCATTCAAGGGAAAACCTGTGCCAACAGCTGAATGGACCAGGGAGGGCGTTGATCTTAAAGTTAGAGGAACAGTCGAAACTGCAGAATCTAGCACCTCACTGACTCTTGAGAAAGCAACTAGAAATGATTCTGGAGAGTACAGTGTCACAATTGAATCACCATTGGGCAAAGCATCTTTGGTGATGGCAGTTAAAGTGCTGGACTCCCCTGGTCCTCCAGTCAATGTTAAAGTTTCAGCAGTGACCAGGGACTCTGCAACACTCACATGGGAGGCCCCAGAGAATGACGGTGGTGATGCAGTAAAGGGTTACCACGTTGAGAAACGTGAGGCTAGTAAGAAGGCCTGGGTATCAGTAACAAGCAACTGCCATGCTCTGACTTACAAGGTGGAGGACTTACAGGAGGGAGCCATGTATTACTTCAGGGTCATCGCTGAAAATGAGCATGGTGTGGGCGTACCTCAGGAGGCCAAGGCTGGAACAAAGATTACAGGTAACGTATGAACTGACTGATAGCTGAATAGATGATTTAGTTTAAATCTTATTTAAGTACATAATTCATCATGTTGTGTGTTACAGAGGTCCCAAGTCCACCAATGAAGCTTGGAGTAGCAAATGTTACCAAGGACAGCATTACTATTGCTTGGACCAGGCCAGAATATGACGGTGGCAGCAGAGTCACTGGGTACCTGATTGATGCTGTGGAGAAAGGACAAACCAAGTGGGTGAAGTGTGCCACTGTGAGGACCCTGACTCACATAATCAAGAGTCTGAGGGAAGGAGCGGAATACTTCTTCAGAGTCCGTGCTGAGAACCATGCGGGACTTAGTGAACCTAAGGAGATGATTGTTCCAGTTATCGTCAAGGAAATACAGGGTACAGGATTTTACTCTTACATTTTAATCAATGTTTTGTTGGCATACAGTGAAAATGTATTTCAACTGATCCTTTGTGGGAGTGATTTGTTTTTAAATTAATTCACTTCATATTCCTATCCAAATTTTTCAACAGAGGCTCCCGAGTTCAACTTGCAGAACTACCCCAAGAACACAGTTTACGTGAAAGCAGCATCCGATCTGACCTTTGAGATTCCCCTCACTGGAAAGCCCATGCCAAAAGTGTCTATATCCAAAAACAATGTTGTCATCAAGGGATCCAAGAGGCTTCTGTCTGAAGTAACTCCGGACAGTTTAGTCATCACCTTGATTGAGAGTAATTCAAGTGATGCAGGCAGGTACGACATCACTGCCTCCAATGCAGGAGGCACCACCAAGATCTTCATCATATTTGTTGTGCTGGACAAACCTGGGCCTCCTATTGGCCCAGTTGAGATTGGGGAGGTTGGAGAGACCACCGTATGTCTGAAATGGGATCCTCCAGAATATGATGGTGGTAGCCCTGTTACTAATTATGTTGTTCTGAAACGTGAGACCAGCACACCCACTTGGGCAGAAGTGTCAACTAACATTGCCAGAAGTGCCATCAAGGTGACCAAGCTGACCAAAGGAGAGGAGTATCAGTTCAGAATCAAGGCTCAAAATCGCTATGGTGTCAGTGACCATATAGACAGCAAACCAGTCATGATCAAGCTTCCATACAGTAAGTAATCCACACTATTTGATCCTGATCCTTTACTGATAATCTCTCTAAATTAAGACTAACATAAATACTGTCTTACAGCCATTCCTGGACCTCCATCTACACCCTGGGTTGGCTTTGTTTCTAGGGAGAGCCTGACTGTCTGCTGGAACGAACCAGTGAATGATGGTGGAAATCCGGTCTTTGGATATCACCTGCAAATGAAAGAGAGGAGTAGCATCCTCTGGCAGAAGGTCAATAAAACGGCTATCCCAGGAAACCAATGGCGTGTCACCAACATTTGCCCTGGACTCATCTATGAATTCAAGGTGGCAGCTGAAAATGCTGCTGGCATTGGAAAGATGAGCAAGACATCTGAGGAAGTGCTCGCTATTGATGCCTGTGGTAAGGTTTTGTTGAAGAACATCATCAGTTGTAAGCCATTCAAAGTCAATATTGATATTGCACCTTTAAAGCCAAATAACACAAGTTTTAAGGTTTAACTGCTAAAATTGTTTACGTCTGTGTCTGTGTCCTGCAGCTAATTTAGAATAAGAAGGTTCTGTCAATTTTGGGTTTCCCTAAAAACAGTGGGCTTAAAATTTCCTAGAATAGTAAGAGCAAATTATCATAACAATAATTTTTATTTATAAGCACCATACGAGGCCCTAAAGGATATTTTATGGCATAACAAAGGAAAACAATAAGAAATATTCTTTCTTTTCTATGCTACAGTCAATTAGCAGATACTTTTTTCCCAAGTAACTTATAACATTTATAAAGGAAATTAAAGACATGGCAGCTTTTTACTTTGTTGGTAGTAGTAACCTTGGATCTGTCTCATTTTAATGTCCCAGAGCCCCCAGCTAATGTCCGCATTACAGAGGTCACAAAGAACTCAGTCACCTTGTCCTGGCAGAGGCCTCCATATGACGGTGGCAGCAAGATGACCGGCTACAGTGTGGAGAGGAGAGACGCTCCCAGTGGCAGATGGGTGAAGGCCAACTTTGCAAACATCATTGAACTTGGCTTCACAGTGTCTGGGTTGAACCAGGATGAATCTTATGAGTTCAGAGTGTACGCTAAGAATGCTGTTGGGTCTGTGAGCAACCCATCTCTCATTGCTGGACCTGTCACATGTGTTGATGCATGTGGTGAGTTATTGATTTACATGTAAAGACTTGCCGTATATCTCATAAACATTTATTCCTTAAATCTCAGCATACTATTTATAATTTTTACAGGTGCACCAGCCATTGACCTTCCTCCTGAGTATCTGGATGTGGTCCAATACAAAGCTGGAGTTTCAGTGAAGCTCAGAGTAGGACTTATTGCCAAGCCTCTGCCAACCATTGAGTGGCTCAAGGATGGAAAGGAGTTGGTAAAATCTTACACTGTGTCTGTGGAAACCACAACTGACTCCTCTGCAGTGCTGATCAAGGATGCAACTCGCTTTGACTCTGGCTCATATGAGATCAAGATCAAGAATGTTCTGGGATCAGCATCAGCAACCATCAGGATTGAAATCCTTGGTAATTTGACGTCTGAATTCCTCAACAGTTTGAATCAACACCTACAAATCGCAATTTTACTTTGTTGAAATAATAGAAATGTCACTTTTATTCTGGAAAAACTATCATGAAAATAACATTTGACATTAATTATGCTTTCACTCCTTTTTAAAATCTTCTTTCAGATAAACCTGGACCCCCTTCTGGAATTATTAGCTTCAACTCTATCACAGCAGACAGGATTGTTTTCAGCTGGGAACCTGTTCCTGAGTCTGACCAGGGGGGTTCTAAAGTCACTCACTATATTGTTGAAAGACGTGAAACTAGCAGGGTGGTCTGGTCAGCAGTTTCCGATAAGCAAGAGCAAACACACATTTCTGTATGCAAGCTTGTGCGTGGAAACGAGTATGCATTCCGCGTCATGGGTGTTAACAAGTTCGGAGTTGGAGAGCCACTGGAGTCTGAGCCCGTCATTGCTAAGAATGCCTTTGGTGAGTTTTAGTCCTGTCGCTAATCACCACACAGAATATCCTGCATATTTCTTCTTCTCTAACATTTATCATAAGGATTAGTTATCAAGATTTGTAGCTTTTTTAACATATGTTGTCTTTTTTTAAAGTAACTCCTGGCCAGCCTCGTACTCCTGAGGTGAACACCATCACCAAGTCAACCATGTTGGTAGAATGGGACAAGCCAGGTGTAGACGGAGGCAGCACCGTGACAGGCTACTATCTGGAAAGACGAGATAAGAAGAGCTTGCGTTGGATCAGAGTTTATAAGGACCCCGTCACTGACATCAAACAGATTGTGTACCACCTGACAGAAGGAAATGAGTACCAGTATCGTGTCTGTGCCATTAACAAAGCTGGTGAGGGGCCATTCTCTGATGCATCAGACTTCTATAAGGCAGCTGACCCAGTTGGTAAGTACATCAATGTAAACAAATTAATAGAAAAAAGAGTCATGTCTGCCTTCTCCTCACAAAAAAAATACTTTCCCCAAAGATCCACCAGATGAGCCTTGCAAGCTGAAGGTAGTGGACTCCACCAAGACATCTATCACCCTGGGCTGGTCCAAACCAGAATGGGATGGAGGCAGTGAGGTCACAAGCTATATGGTAGAGAAGCTTGTCGAAGGAGAAGAAGAATGGGCCATGATTACAGCAAAGGGAGAGATCAAGACAACAGAATACACAGTTCACGACCTGAAACCTGATGTGAATTACTTCTTCAGAGTCTCTGGTGTCAACTCTGCTGGTCGTGGAGAGCCTCTGGAGATGACTGAACCTGTGCAGGCTAAAGATATCCTGGGTAAACTAAAAACATTCATAGTAATTCAGTTTGTGTTTTGAAATGCAGTTGGTTTCTACACAGAGAAAAGTCTAAATAACCTTTGTTTATTTCTTATGACTTTGACAGAGGAGGCCCAGATTGACTCAGATGTTGCCATGAGAACTCACTACATTGTGAAGGCTGGCAAGGACGTGGAGCTGTCTGTTCCTCTAAAAGGCCGACCAGCTCCCACTGCCGCCTGGAGCAAGGGAGATGAATGTATTGATCGTGATCCCAAATATGAGTTCCACCACTCAGACACAAGCACAGTGCTTGTCATGCGTGAGGTGACCAGACTTGATACCGGAAAGTACACAGTCAAGATAGAGAATGGTGTTGGAGAGCCCAAGAAACTGACGCTGTCTGTGAAAGTCCAGGATAGCCCATCACAGTGCAGGAACCTGGTCCTAAAGGATGTGACTCGTGGAAAGGTCACTCTCTGCTGGGAGCCTCCACTTCTTGATGGCGGTGCTGAGATCACAAACTACATTGTTGAGAAGAGGGACTCTTCCAAGAGATCTTACTCTGCAGTGACAAACAAATGCACCGATACTACATACACCATCCAAGATCTCTCAGAAAAGACTTCCTTCTTCTTCCGTGTATTAGCAGAGAATGAGAATGGCATCGGTGATCCATGTGAAACCCTTGAGCCAGTAAAAGCTACAGAGACTCCAGGACCGGTCAAAGAAGTGTCCATGAAAGATTCCTCCAAGACCTCCGTCACCCTTCAGTGGCTCAAGCCTGATTATGATGGAGGCAGCATAATCTCTGACTATGTTATCGAGAAGAAACTGAAAGGCGATGAGTGGTCGTTGGGAGGAACCAGCAGACAGTGTGAGTTTGAGGTCAAGAAACTCAAAGAACACTCAGATATGTTCTTCAGAGTGGCAGCCAGAAATGAGAAGGGACAGGGTGACTTCATCGAGATTGGACCTATCAAGGTAATTGACTACATCATCACACCTGAAGCAGACCTAAGTGACTACCCAGATGGCCGCATCAGTGTTCGCCTGGGTCATAATGTACACATTGAGCTGCCTTACAAGGGCAAACCCAGACCAGCTGTTCAGTGGTTGAAGGACAGCCTGCCTCTGAAGGAGAGTGACCAGATTCGCTTCAAGACAACACTAAGCAAAGCCACCCTGATTATTAAGAATGTGAAGAAGGAGAACGAGGGTAAATACACTCTAACCCTTGACAATAAGGTCAACAGGAGATCCTTCCACATCTATGTCATTACTCTTGGACCTCCATCAAAGCCTGTCGGACCCATCCGTCTGGATGAAGTTAGAGCTGAGAGCATCATGATCTCATGGGATGAGCCCAATGATGATGGTGGTGGCGATATCAGCTGCTACAGCGTTGAGAAACGCAACACCTCCCAGAATGACTGGAAGATGGCCTGCTCCAGTGTGCAGGATACACAGTTCAGAGTCCCCAACTTGATCAAGGGTATCCAATACCAGTTCAGAGTGTGTGCTGAAAACAGGTATGGTGTTAGCGAGCCACTGATTTCACAGATGGTTATTGCCAAGCACCAGTTCAGGCCTCCAGGCCCACCAGGCAAACCCATTGTATACAATGTGACCAATGACGGCATGACGATCCAGTGGGAGACACCCATCTATGATGGTGGAACGCCCATCCAAGGATACCACGTTGAAAAGAAGGAAAAGAACAGTATCATGTGGCAGAAAGTAAACACTGTGCTGATCAAGGAAACCGAATTCAGGATTCTGGAACTGATTGAAGGCCTGGAGTACTCTTTCAGAGTGTATGCTCAGAATGATGCTGGCTTCAGCCGAATGAGTGATGAGAGCAAGTCAGCAATGGCTGTCAGTCCTGTCGGTGAGTGTTGATTCAGAGCCCTACATTACTCTGATTCCATGTAAAGCTTGAAACCAATTGAACTGCTGTTTCTTTCAGATCCTCCTGGCCAACCTGACTACATTGATGTGACCAGTGACTCAGTGACACTGAAATGGGATGCTCCTAAGCGTGATGGTGGCAGTAAAATTACCAGCTACAACATTGAAAAACGTCAAGGACATGGCCGCTGGTTCAAGGCCAACCTGACCGACGTGCATGACTGTCAGTACACTGTCACAGGGTTGGCAGTGAACGAGCGCTACGAGTTTAGAGTCACTGCCAGGAATGCCATAGGTGTTGTCAGCCCTCCATCCAACTCCTCTGGCCTAATCGTTGTCAGGAGTGAAAATGGTAAGTATCAACATGACATAAACCCCAGAGAAGTTTAAATCTTACCATTTTAGATTCCTCCCAAATCTGTAATGTGTGTTTCACAGAAGTATTTACACAGCATATAAATGTCATCTTTCTCAAATCTAGCAACTCCGAATATCGAGTTTGGTCCAGAATACTTTGAGGGCTTGACGGTCAAGGCAGGAGACAACATCAGACTGAAAGTGACCATTACTGGGCGTCCAGTTCCCAAGGTTGTCTGGTACAGAGATGGTCTGGAGGTCACCAAAAAGATGATGGACATCATCACTGTTCCGGGTTCCAGCACTCTGTCTGTCAGGGATGCTGACCGGACACACCGTGGTCTCTACACCATAGAAGCGACCAATGGATCAGGATCCAAGAAGGAGAACATTCTTGTCCAAGTTCAAGGTACGCAGTTTAGACATATTTCTTTTTTCCATTTTAGTGCTGTAGTCCACATAGCTGGAGTTATTTTTCAATTTCTCAAACATATCTTCATTGCAGACACACCTGGGGAGCCAGTGGGACCCATCACCTTCAGCCACATATCAGAAGGCAAATGCACTCTGAGCTGGAACCCGCCAGAGAATGATGGCTGCTCTGAGATTTCACATTACATCATTGAGAAGCGAGAAACTGCCAAGATCTCTTGGGCCTTGGTGTCAGATGAGTGTAAAGAATGCACATTTAATGCAACCAAACTCATCAAGACCAACGAGTATCAGTTTAGGGTCTCTGCTGTGAATAAGTTTGGTGTTGGCAGATCTTTGGAGTCCAGCCCCATCATTGCACAAATGCAATACAGTAAGTGGAACAACAAGAAGGCTAAAAACAATCCTGAATATTCAGAACAAAGTAAACTGATTATTTATATTTGATCACTAAACATTTAAAACTGTTTCCTCTAGCAACTCCTGATGCACCAGGAACTCCTCATTCCACTGAGGTGACAGGAGAGAGCATCACCCTATCCTGGAGTCCTCCAACATCTGATGGAGGAAATCCAATTCAGTATTACATCCTGGAGAAACGGGAGAAGAAAACTGTTAGGTTCTACAAGGTTATTACCAAAAAGCCCATCATCGAATGTGCCCACAAGGTGCTAAACCTGACGGAGGATATGGAATATGAGTTTCGTGTCATGGCTGTCAATGATGCTGGGATTGGCACACCAAGCAACATCTCTATGCCTATCAAGGCTGCTGAACCTAAAGATATTCCTTGTGCTCCATCAGTGGTCTGTGTGTCAGACACCACCAACACTTCGATTAGCCTGGAATGGACCAAGCCTGTGGATGACGGAGGCATGGAGATTCTGGGCTACATCGTTGAGATGGTGAAAGGAGAGGATACCGAATGGAAAAGAGTAAACGAGGAGCTTGTGGCGGAAACAAATTACGTGGTTACGGGTCTGCATACAGGAGCTGAGTACAGTTTCCGTGTTGCAGCTGTCAATCATGTGGGAAGAGGTGAAGAGAAGGAGACCTCCGAACCTGCTCAGGCTGTTGACAGGTTAACACCACCCCAGGTAGACATTGATGCCAGCTTTAGGCAGACACACATTGTCAAGGCTGGAGGTTCGGTGTGCCTGGGTGTCCACTTCAGAGGAAAACCCATTCCCTCTGCCACCTGGGTGAAGGAGGAAGGTGAGCTGGGTGTGATGTCGGAGGTTGTGACTACCGACGGCTACAGCTCTCTTAGTATCGAGAACTGCTCTAGAAGTGATACCGGCAAATATACTGTTAACCTGGAGAACTCCAGTGGCAGCAAGGCTGTTACATTTGTGGTGAAAGTAATGGACACTCCTGGACCTCCACAGGCTGTAGCTTTCAAAGAGGTTACCCGAGGCTCAGTCACACTTGCCTGGGAACCTCCTCTCAATGACGGCGGAGCCCGTATTCATCAATTTATCGTTGAGAGGCGTGAGGCCAGCCGGCGTACATGGCAGCAGTCTGGTGGCAAATGCACACAGCATATGCTCAAAATCCAAGACCTGCTGGAGGGAGTGCCCTACTTCTTCAGAGTCTCTGCCGAGAACCAGCACGGTGTAGGCGAGGCGTTTGAACTGACCGAGCCGGTCACTGCAACAGCAGAGCCAGCTTCTCCAAAGAAACTAGATGTCCTTGATACCACAGACAGCTCTGTTTCACTGGGCTGGACCAAGCCAGAACACGACGGTGGAAGCCGCATCCAGTGCTATGTAATAGAGGCCAAGGCAAAAGGTATTGACAAGTGGATGGTGGTTGGCAGCACCAAAAATCTTACCTATGATGTTGAAAAGCTCAACAAGGGTGATGAGTATGACTTCCGTGTGAAGGCCAAGAATGAAGCTGGCTGGAGCCAGCCAAAGGAAACTCTGGTTCCTGTACTGGTCAAAGAGCCTCACATTGAACCTGCGGCTGACCTCAGCGAGATCACCAACCAGCTGATCACGTGTAGATCTGGTAGCACTTTCACAATCGATGTTCCCATCAGTGGTAGACCTACACCAAAGGTGACCTGGAAGCTGGAGGAGATGAGGCTGAAGAACTCAGACAGGGTCACCATCAAAGTAACTAAGAACAGAACCAGTATCTCAGTTAAAGAGGCTATGAGAGGAGACGGTGGTAAATACTACCTAACTCTGGAGAATGTGACAGGAGCCAAGACCTTTACTATTGAAGTGAATGTCACAGGAAGACCCAGTCCTCCAACTGGACCCATTGAGATCTCATCCATCACATCTGAGTCTTGCGTCATCAGCTGGGAACCACCAGAGGATGATGGTGGCACTGACATCACTAACTACATTGTGGAGAAGCGTGAGTCCGGTTCCACCGCATGGCAACTGATTAACTCCAGCGTGAAGCGCACCACTCTCCACGTCAGTCACCTGACCAAGTACATGCAGTACACTTTCAGAGTCTCAGCAGAGAACAGATTTGGTGTCAGCAAGCCCACTGAGTCTGAGACCATCGTAGCAGAGCATCCTTACAGTAAGTACTGCTCCTTTCACCTCAGCACATATTTTACTTTCAGTTATAATAATATGAGAAACTATAAAGGATTACATATTTTAAGCTTTTTCCAGTCTAAAAAACAAATCTCATTTTTAAACACAGCACCTCCAGGCCCCCCAACAAGACCATCAGTCTTCAATGTCACAGCTAACACAATGACCCTGAAATGGGAGGAGCCCTACCATGATGGTGGAAGCAAGGTGACAGGCTACTGGATAGAGAAGAAGGAGAGAAACAACATCCTGTGGGTACGGGAGAACAAGATACCCTGCTTTGAGTGCTACTACAAGGTGGACGCACTGGTGGAAGGCCTGGAGTACCAGTTCAGGGTTTATGCCATGAACAGTGCCGGGCTTAGCAAAGCTAGTGAGGCTTCCAAGGGAGCAGTTGCTCAGAACCCAGTTGGTAAGTTTAGAATTACATTGTTGTTTTACTGGATTAATTTTTAAACAATATGTCTGACAAAACTTCTGGTCCGATGTTTAGATCCACCAAGTAAGCCTGAAGTCACAAATGTAACTAGAACCACCGTCTCCCTGAAATGGTCGGCTCCGCTGAATGACGGTGGCAGTCCCGTTGTGGGCTACATCATTGAGCGTAAGCCCTACACCCTGACTGGTGAGGGCCGATGGCTCAAATGCAACTACACCAACGTGACGGACAACTTCTTCACCGTAACTGCCCTGGGAGAGGGAGAGCCTTATGAGTTCAGAGTCATTGCCAAGAATGCCAACCAGGTGTTCAGCCTGCCCTCTGAGTCCACAGGATCTGTTCAGTGCAAGACCGACTTTGGTAAGATTTCCGTCTGTAAGACAATGCCACTGATTCATGTGAAAACCCTTGAGTTTGAGCAAAGCTTGATGTCTTTTGTGCCTTTCAACAGAGCCTCCAAAAGCCCAGCTGGACAGCAAACTCTTATCTGAGACTGTAATGGTTAGAGCTGGTTCAGACCTGGTTCTGGATGCTGCAGTGGGAGGCAGGCCTGATCCCAAGGCTTCCTGGTCCAAGGGCAACAGGGAACTGGACATGTGTGAAAAATACCACCTCCAGTACACCTCCACCAGAGCCATGGCCATCATCAAATTCTGTGACAGAGATGACACTGGTAAATACATCCTGACAGTCAGGAACGTAAGCGGAACCAGGACCGCAGAGGTCAACGTCAAAGTGCTCGGTGAGTGGCCTTTTTTCAGACATGGTCATTGTAGATGAGATTTGAACAACTCAAAGAGATTGAGCATGAGGGCTGTTGGTTTTCACAGACACACCTGGAGTGTGTGAAGGCAGCATCGAGATCAGCAAGATAACAGAGGAGTCATGCAAACTGAGTTGGAAGCCTCCTCTGGAGGATGGCGGTGAAGATGTTGCTTACTACATCGTGGAGAGGCGTGACACCAACAGACTGAACTGGGTGATCATGCATGCTGAGTGCAAGGAGCTGACCTGCAACATTACTGGTTTATTCAAGAACACAGAGTACCTGTTCAGGGTCCGTGGAGTTAACAAGTACGGACCTGGTGTTTACCTCCAGTCACAGCCAATGGTAGCCAGAAACACATTCAGTAAGTCCAATAATTATGTAGAAAATCACAAACTCTTCTTCATATTCATAAGATGTAAGAAATGTCAGAAAAGTTTGATAACACTCGATGCTCCGTCAATCTTTTCCTCAGCTGTGCCCACCCCTCCTGGAGCTCCAGAGATCCTGGCTTCAGGAAAGGACTTTGCCACTATTGAGTGGTTGAAACCAGAGAGTGATGGAGGCAGCCCATTGATCCATTACCTGGTAGAAAGACGTGAGAGAAAGAGTGCCCGCTGGGTGAAGGTGAACAGAGATGGTGTTCATCTCGACACCACTCTCCAGGTTTCTGGTTTAACAGAAGGCAACATCTACCAGTTCAGAGTGACGGCTATCAACAAGGCTGGAGAGAGCGAGGCCAGCGAAGTCTCTCTGTATGTTGTTTGCAGAGTGCCAACATGTAAGTCTCTCTGTCAATCCCCAAATGACCTACAGTACCATCTGAAGAACCACTGTCACTGTATCAATGTGATCTTGTTGGTGTCTGAAGTGAAATCAGATGATCTTGATTTAACATCTTCTCAGGCACCCCGGCTCCTCCTTCTATCCCTCGTATCACAGACACCCATGCCGACAGCATCAGCCTTGCCTGGTCTCGACCTGTGGAGGATGGAGGAGCTGATGTGATGGGCTACATCCTGGAGATGCAGGAGACCGGAGCAAAAGAATGGACAAAGGCCCATGAAAAGACCCTGCGGACGACAGAGTATGTGGTGGCCGGACTTTCTGCAGGCAAGAAATACTGCTTCAGAGTGGCTGGCATCAACATCAACGGTACAGGAGACTTCAGCGAGCCATGTGCTGAAACTGAGCCGGTTGAAAGAATTGGTAAGGATGGTTAGAAATACCAAATCGACTTCTTCCAACAAACTGTGTCTTGATTTACATGTTCCTCTTTGCGTTTCATTGGAGAAATATAATTAAAAGCAACTTCCTGAAACCTATGACTGGCAAATATCCTCACAATGAACCCACTAAACAAAGGTTATTTCTTCTAACAGAAACTCCAGATTTCGAGCTCCATGATGACCTCAAGAAGACAATCTGCCTGCGCGCTGGTGGCTCACTCCGTCTCTTTGTCAGCGTCTCTGGTCGTCCCACACCGACCATCACTTGGAGAAAGCCAGGTGTTGACCTCCAAAACAGAGGCTTCATCGAGGTCACCAGCACATCTACCACCCTAATCATTGACAAGGTCCACCGGTACGATGCGGGCAAGTACACGCTGGTGGCTGAGAACTCTGCTGGCAAACAGGAAGTCAGCATTCTCGTTAAGGTCTATGGTGAGTTGATGAAAATATGCAGAGAGAATCTTCAGATCAAAGAAAATTTTGCTGTGGTTTATTCTGACAGCAAGACGTATTCTTCTTTTCAGATACTCCTGGACCAACCGGGCAAATCAAAATCAAGGAGCTCACTAAGGAGTCTGCTATTATCTCCTGGGAAGCCCCAGCTGTGGATGGTGGTGCTCCTGTCAACAACTACATCATTGAGCGACGGGAGGCTTCTATGAGAGCCTATAAGACAGTCACGTCCAAGTGTAGCAAAACAACTTACAAAATTGATGGCCTGATGGAAGGCATGCTATATTACTTCCGGGTCCTCCCTGAAAACATCTATGGCATTGGTGAGCCCTGCGAGACTCCAGACGTCATCCTGGTGTGTGACGTACCTCTTCCTCCACATAAGCTGGAGGTGATTGACGTCACCAAGACCACAGTCACCCTGGGCTGGGAAAAGCCCGAGCATGACGGCGGCAGCAGACTCACAGGTTATGTCATTGAAGCTTGCAAGTTTGGCACAGACAAATGGATGAAGGTAGCCACGCTGAAACTCACAGACTTTGAGCACACTATCGAGAAGCTGACGGAGAATGAGCAGTTCTTGTTCAGGATCAAAGCCGTAAACAGCAGAGGAGCCAGCGAACCCAAGGAGCTGGTTTCTGCCGTTACAGTCCAGGAACAGAGAGGTAACACAGACCTTCAGAAAATACAAATTTATTTGAATAGCCTCAGTACAAGGGAAATATAAATGAAAACCTAAATAAAGAATTTCTGCCAAGCAGTGAGACCTGCTGTAATATCACAGTTCTGTCGGGTTGTTGATGAAAACTGTTGTTCTTTCTTACAGTGATGCCTATGGTGGACTTCTCCAACATTCCCCAGAAGGTCATCAATGTCCTAGCGGGTAGGACCCTGGAACTGGACCTGCCCATCATTGGCAGGCCTCCTCCTGTATGCTCCTGGTACTTTGGCGACAACAGGCTGAAGATCACAGATCGTGTTAAGATCAAGAGCACTGGCAAGTGCTCCAAGCTGACAGTGTCTGACACGACCATCGATGACAGTGGTGACTACACCCTGGAGGTGAAGAATGTCGTTGGTGTCATCTCTGAGGTCATCAAGGTCGTCATTCTCTGTAAGAAGCCATCCCTCATTTTCATTTCTATTGTATTCCTGTCCAGAAGAGCAGGATCACGGTTAACTTATACCTTGAATGCATCTCTAACTATTCCTTTTGTTGTTCCAGCTAAACCTGACGAGCCAGCCGGACCCTTCAAATTTGAAGAGGTTGATGCCACCACTGTCACCTGCAGCTGGAATCCTCCACTCAGAGATGGTGGAGCTCCGATCAGCGGTTATGTGGTGGAGCAGCGTGATGCTCACAGACCCGGCTGGGTGCCTGTCTGTGACTCCGTTAGCAGACCAACTTTCAAGTTTGAGAACCTCATTGAGGGAGATGAATATGTCTTCCGTGCGGCTGCCACAAATCGATACGGGACTGGAGAGTTCCTGCAGTCTGAGATCGTCACATGCAAGAGCTTGAAAAGTAAGACTTGATTTGATTAGGATTTGATCTAAATTTATGGTACAAAAATAGTAACATGTTTTACTTCCTCCACAGATGTGCCTGGACCTCCTGGCCGTCCAATCATCTTTGACGTCTCTCGTGATGGCATGACTGTAGCCTGGGAACCACCAGAGGAAGATGGTGGTCTTGAGGTTTCCGGATACATCATTGAGCGTAAAGAAGTCCGGTCTGACAGATGGGTGCGTGCCAACAAGAACCCTGTAACCATGACCAGATACAGATCTACTGAGCTAATTGAGGGCCTGGAGTATGAACACAGAATCACTGCTATGAATGCCAGAGGCCTGAGCAAACCAAGTTTGCTGTCCAAACCAGCTGTGGCAACCGATCCTATCGGTAAGAAAAAGCTTCGGTAGGCTTAGAAAACTCTCATTGTGATTATGATGGTTATGTGGTTGATGTGAAAAAACAAAAACACGATACCAGCTGAAGATGCATTGTATAAGATATACCAGCTGGAAATGCTGACATGCAACTCTTTGCTGTCCAGATCCACCTGGTTGTCCTCAGAACCCCAGGATCACAGATACAACCAAGTCCTCTGTGTCGCTGGCCTGGAGTCAACCTGATGATGAAGGAGATGCCAGAGTGGATGGTTATCTGATTGAGATGCAGAAGGTGGGCACAATGGCCTGGATCAAGTGTAACACCACTCCATCTATGATCTGTGAGTACACACTGACCAACATGCCGCAAGGAGAGGAATTCAAGTTCCGTGTGATGGCCTGCAATGCGGGTGGCTCTGGAGAGCCCGCTGAAGTTCCTGGAACGGTTAAAGTTGTCGAGATGCTTGGTAAGGACACAAAAATCAAGTGAATGTAGAGATTCTAATTTATCTGGAATGATTATAACTTATGCAACATTATCGATTTCCAGAATCGCCTGACTATGACTTGGAGCTGAAATACAAAGATGTGTACGTGGTACGCAGTGGAGGAGTGCTCCGTCTCTCCGTACCCATCAAAGGTAAACCTCAGCCCACCTGCAAGTGGTCTAAGGATGGAGATACTGTTTCCACCAAAGCTATGATTGCCTCCAACGAGGATGCCAGCGAGATGGTGATCAAGGGAGCAGAGAGAAGTGACTCTGGCCTGTACAGCCTCATGTTGGAGAACAGGGTTGGCAAGAAGAAAGCCCAAATCAAGGTGAAGGTCATTGGTCGCCCAAGCGCTCCAGAAGGACCATTGGTGTTTGAGGAGATCCAAGCCAACTCAGTCAAGGTGTCCTGGAAGGCACCCGCTGATGATGGAGGCTCAGAGATCCTGGGTTACATCGTAGAGAGGCGTGAGGCAGCCAGGAATGCCTGGTACACCGTTGACTCCAGAGTGACTGAAAGTCAGCTGGTTGTTAAAGGACTGAGGGAGGGAACAGAGTACCACTTCAAGGTCACAGCAGAAAACTCCTTCGGCATCAGCGCATCTCTGAAGTCCGAGCAGCCCGTGGTGCCCAAGACTCCTCTCTGTAAGTATCTTGTTTTCAAAGAATCAACTTTGAACACCATGAAGCATTTCAGTTATATCTAAAAGATGTGTCCATCATCTGCCTTTCAAACTAGGTGCCCCCGAGCCTTCAAGCACCCCACCAGAAATAATGGACGTCACAAAGAGCTCAGTGGCTCTTGCCTGGTCCAGACCAAAGGACGATGGTGGCTCTGCAATCACTGGCTACTTTGTTGAATACAAGGAAGCCTCTGCTGAGACATGGTCCCGCCATGGCACAAAGATAACGTCTACTATGTTCACTCTGCCTGGACTCACCCCGGATACAGAGTACCAGTTCCGCATTGTTGCTGTCAATGACATCGGCGAGAGTGAGGCTGGTCCTGCATCCGACCCTGTCACATGCAAAGATCCATTTGGTGAGTGTCCTATTCATGCTGTAAGTCAGTGGTTCCCAACCTAGGGTCCCTGGACACCCAAGGGGGTCCCCACTGTTCAGAGCCAGTGCAATTTAAATTAAGTCCATGTCCACACAGAGACCAGTTGAGGTAGATTAACTTTAGTTTTTCTCATGTGGGTGTTTCATTCACATGGAAACAGAGTTCTAAAAAAAACATTTCCCACAGTTTCATTAATGAGACAAAAAAATTCCACAGAAAAGATTATTTCACGTGATTGGGTGAAAAAAATGAAGGCTATATGTTGGCAATTAGCTTAGCTTTGATTTATCAAAGTGATGGAACCAGAAAGCATAATTTCTGATGAGAAGCAGCTCATAAAGCATAAATCCATTTTGGTTTCACCGAGGGGCAGGCGGGATAGTTTCATGAGGCGTTCCTCAAGGAAAATATGCTCAGAGCTGCTGGTGTAAGTGATAACTGGTTATGATGAAAATTTTACCCCCAACTTTTACTGAAATTGATCTAAATCTAAAACAACAACATGTTTTTATGTATTGGTTTATCAACATTACCTCTTGAAGTATTGGCCTGGCTCTCTGCAGTTTGACAGACTTCAGAATAATCAGAGATATTAAGAAGAAGAACTAAATCTAATGAATTTTTCTTTTTTCCCTGCAGACAAACCCAGCCAGCCAGGTGAGATTGACACGTTGAAAGTGAGTAACAACTCCATCACCATCCACTGGCAACCTCCAGAGTGTGATGGTGGAAAGGAGGTCCTGGGTTACTGGGTTGAATACAGGAAATCCATAGAGAGCACGTGGAAGAAGTGCAACAAGCAGAGGCTGAAGGGCAAGGAGTTCACCATGCCTGGACTGGCAGAGGCCACAGAATACGAGTTCAGAGTGTTTGCTGAGAATGAAACAGGAATGAGCCGACCTCGTAGGACCGCCACATGCATCAAGACTAAACTGAGTGGTGAGTACGGCCAAATATTATGAGAACAGTTTCTACGTACTACACAATTCTTTCATGTTTCACAAATGCTCATTTTGTCTTGCACTTTCAGTTGAAAGCAAACCAAGCCTGAGAAAGGAAATGGATGAAGTGACCACCAAGCTTGGCCAGCCTGCAGTAATGAAGTGCCAGATTATTGGCAGGCCTGTCCCAGAAATAAAGTGGTATCACGCCGGCAAGGAGGTTGTCGAGTCCCGCAAGTACGAGATGAGCTCAGATGGTCGCAACCACTCTCTGTCCATCATGACGGACCAGCAGGAGGATGAGGGAGAATACATCTGCAAGGCCATTAATGATGCAGGAGAAGCTGAGACTACCGGGGTTCTGGTGCTGGAGGCTGCTCCATCCTTCCACCCTGATTACCCACTTAAGGACACATACTACGCAGGACTTGGAACAACCCTGCGCATCCACGCTGTTTATATTGGTCGTCCTGAGCCAAAGATCATGTGGCTTCATGGGGCAAAGACATTGGAGAATACAGAGGACATCAGCATCGAGACCACTGAGCACTACACACACTTGGTCATCAAGAATGTCCAGCGTAGAGTGCATGGAGGAAAATATAGGATAAGACTGCATAACCACTTTGGCAGGACAGACACTGCATTCAATGTAGAAATCTATGGTACGTTATGACATGCTCACAATGCTTCTGGAAAAGTAATATTAGAAAAAATGAGAAAATAATAAAATTTAATGCTTTTTTTCGCAGACAAACCTGATATGCCTCAGGGTCCCATTGTCCTGGAAGCCCTCCTCAAGAACTCTGTCATCATCAGCTGGAAGCCTCCCAAGGATGATGGTGGCTGCATGATCACCAACTACATAGTGGAGAAGCGTGAGGACAAGGAGGGCACTGAGTGGGAACTGGTTTCCTCATCCATCAACAGCACATCTTGTCGTGTGCCCAACCTCATCGACAGTGCTGGATACTTCTTCCGTGTTTACGCCCAGAATCGCTATGGCAACAGTGAGCCACTGGAGCTAACTTCACCTATTCTGATCAAGAGCCAGTTGGGTAAGTATAGAGATGATAAGCGTTACATGAGAAATTCCCATCCTAACATGAGCAGAGAGGAGACAATCACTAACTTGGTGCTAAGGTCCTGACAACTGCTTTCTCTTTATATTTTCATGTCCACAGAGAAACCATCCCCACCTCTGTCACCAGTTGTTTCTGGAATCACCCAGAACTCCTGTGTGGTTTCTTGGAAACCTCCACTCAGCGATGGAGGATCTAAGATCAAGAGCTATTGCCTTGAGGAGAAGCACAAGAAGGATAAGAAGGAATGGACTGAATGGACTCCAGTGACCACAGACGACATCAAACAGACAGTGTTTTCCGTCAAGCACCTGACGGAGGGCATTCAGTACATCTTCCGTGTGAAGTGTGAGAACCTTGGAGGCCAGAGTGACTACAGCGAGGAGACGGGCCCCATAATTCCAGCCACAGCAGTGGAGGTGCGTGCTCCGGCCTTTAAGGAGGAGCTGAGAAACATGAGCATCAAGTACAAGAGCAATGCCACACTCGTCTGCAAGATCACAGGACAACCCAAGCCTGTCATCAAATGGTTCAGACGAGGAAAGGAGATCCATTCAGATGGAAAGAAGATTAAGATCCAGGAGTTCAAGGGAGGATATCACCAGCTGGTCATCACCGAGGCTGATGAGGAGGACTCCACTGTATATCAGATCAGGGCAACCAACCAAGGAGGCTCCATCTGTGCTACAGTCTCTCTGGATGTTGAAAGTAAGCTGACAAGTTCTAAACTCTTCCACCTATGTGAATTTATTTATTTCAAAGAGATGTAAACACATTTTAACAAAACCACTTACCAAAGATGTTTCTTTGATTTCTAGTCCCTGCCAAGATCCACCTTCCAAAGAACCTGAAGGACAAGGAGGCTATCCCTGCCCTGCGTGGGGAGGTGGTCAACATCAAGATCCCTTTCAGTGGTAAACCAGATCCTGTCATCACATGGCAGAAGGGACAAGATCTCATTGATAGCAATGGCCACTACCAGGTCATCGTCACCAGATCCTTCACTTCCCTGGTGTTCCCAAGTGGAGTGGAAAAGAAAGATGCTGGTTTCTACATCGTCTGTGCCAAAAATAGATTTGGCATTGATCAGCAGACAGTTGAGCTGGACGTCGCTGACGTACCTGATCCACCACGTGGCGTTAAAGCCAGTGACATCTCCAGAGACTCGGTCACTCTGCACTGGGTGGCTCCGGCAAACGATGGTGGCAGTCGGGTTGTAAGCTACATCATTGAGAAGTGCCCCACCACAGCGGAGAGGTGGCAGCGTGTCGCCCAGTCCCGTGACACCCGCTACACCGTCACCAATCTGTTTGGAGGAACAAGCTATCAGTTCAGAATTATCGCAGAGAACAAGTTTGGACAGAGTGCGCCATCTGAGACCAGTGGGCCGGTCATGACCAAAGAAGACAAATCTCGAGTCCTGCTTTATGACAGGGAGGTTGATGATTCAGGTCATGTCCCCAAAGGAAAGGCTCAGCACTCAGATTCCAAGAACCTGCACAACAAGTATGCCATTGCAGAGGAACTGGGCAGAGGTCAGTTTGGTATCGTCCATCGCTGTGTAGAAATCAGCTCTGAGAAAACCTACATGGCCAAATTTGTCAAAGTGAGAGGTGCTGATCAGGCAATTATCAAGAAGGAAATTGCAACCCTGAATCTGGCCAAACACACCAACTTCCTCCTCCTCCAGGAGTCCTTTGACAGCCCTGAGGAGTTGGTGATGATCTATGACTTCATCTCAGGTGTTGACATCTTTGAGCGCCTCAGTACATCTGAGTTTGAGCTGAGCGAGCGTGAGATTGTTAACTACATCAGGCAGGTGTGCTCAGCTCTGGAGTTCTTGCATGCTCAGAGCTATGGACACTTTGACATCAGACCCGAAAACATTGTGTACACAACTAGAACCAGCTCTAATGTGAAGATTATCGAGTTAGGACAGGCCAGACACCTCACTCCTGGAGATCAGATCAAGATTCAATACACCACAGCAGAGTATGCTGCCCCTGAGATTCACCAGAGTGACATGGTTAGTACAGTAACTGACATGTGGTCGGTCGGTGTCCTTGCCTATGTGCTCGTCAGTGGACTTAATCCATTCACAGCTGAAACCAATCAACAGATGATTGACAATATCTCCAATGCAGCCTACAGCTATGACGACGAGTCTTTCAAGCAGGTCAGTGTAGAAGCTTTAGACTTCACAGACCGCCTGATGACTAAGGAGCGCAAGCACCGTATGACTGCAGCTGAGGCTCTGCAGCATCCTTGGCTCACTAAGCCTGCAGACGAGGTGAGCGCCAGAGCGATCGCGACTGGCAGACATAAAAGATATTACCAGACCATGGTGAGGAAAGAGTGGAACACCGTTGTATCTGGTGCCCGTGTGGCCAGTGGCGGATCCATCAGGACACAGCGTGGTGTCTTTGTTGCCAAGGTTAAAATTGCTCCATTTGAACACGGTCCACTTGCAGGCCAGATTAGCCATGCAGTGGCCAGCGACGGAGATAATGTCAAGTTCATCTGCAACATTGACAACTATGACAGCAGTACTGAAGTGACGTGGTACTGTGGTGTCCGGCAGCTTGAGGCTGGAGACAAATATGAAATTGAGTATGAAGATGGTCTAGCTGTAATTACCATAAACACAGTCACAAGAGCAGATGATGGCACTTACAGATGTAAGGTAGTGAACGAGTATGGGGAGGACAGTGCCTATGCAGAGTTGTTCATCAGCGGTGTTAGGTCTTCCCGCGACTTCTTCACCACCCGTGTTGTAAAGAAAACAAAGCGCAGAGTTGACACAACCAGAATGCTCCAGAAACCGCCAGAGTTCACCCTTCCCCTGGTCAACCGTACGGCCTACATCGGTGAGGATGTGCGTTTTGGTGTCACCATCACTGTTCACCCTGAGCCTCGTGTTATCTGGCACAAATCTGGACAGAAGCTCATCCCTGGACACGATGACAGGAAATACACCTTCATCACTGACAAGGGTCTGTACCAGCTCATCATCCACAACCTGGAGGTGGACGATGACGCAGAGTACAGCGTTGTGGCCCGCAACAGGTACGGTGATGATAGCTGCAAGGCTCGTCTCACTGTCGTTCCCCGACCAAAGCCAGCAGACCTCACCCTGAGGCCCATGTTCAAACGGCTGCTTGCAAATGTTGAGTGCAGAGAGGGTCAGAACGTCCGCTTTGAGATCAGAGTTTCAGGCCATCCAATATTGAAATGGGAGAAGGATGGCACGCCTCTAGCCTTTGGGCCATCCATTGAGGTTGTCCATGAAGGTTTGGATTACTTCATCCTTCATGTGAAAGACACTCTACCTGAGGACTCTGGTGTATACAGAGTTACAGCCACCAACTCTGCTGGATCCGCCAGCTGCCAGGCAACGCTCAAAGTCGAGCGAAGCACTCATGTAAAGAAGGACTATGAGACCAGCGAGAAGGAGAAGGAGAAATTAGCTGGGAAGGAAGAGATGGACAAAAAGGTCAGGCTGTCTCAGATTTTGTCTGGGACTGTTGTTACACCTCTACCTCCTGCAGCGGTCCAGGCAGTGAGGGAAGCAGCCACAATGTTTAAACCTGCCGTCACAACCAAGAAGGGTGAGAAGACGGAGGCTGAGATCCAGAAAGAAAAAGAGGAGAGGAAGAAGCGGGCCGACGAGAAGAGGCTGCGTATGCCTTATGTTGTCCCCACGCCACGCGTCATCAACCCAGCTGTTCTTGAGGAGGATGTGGAAATAAAACATTTCCAGCCACTCTCTGACATGAAATGGTACAAGAAGCTGAGGGACCAGTACGAGTTCCCTGAGCCCATGGAGAGAATCAGCCAGAAGAGAATGAAGCGTATCCGCCTCTCCAGATGGGAGCAGTTCTACGAGGTGCCCGTCAGGATCAAGGAGCACTACAAGCCCAAGTGGCGCATCACATCCATGACTCAGGATGACTTGGAGACTGTGAGGCCTTCAAGGCACCGCACTCCTTCCCCTGAGATGGAGGCCTACCGCAGGATCCGCAGGAGGTCCCTGGGTGACCTCTCAGACGAGGAGCTGCTGCTGCCTGTGGATGAGTATCTGTCCATGAAGAGGACAGAGGAGGAAAGACTTCGCCTGGAGGACGAGCTGGAACTGGGCTACTCTGCTTCTCCACCTAGCCTCAGTCCAGTTCGCTTCGAGCTGTCTGCTTTACGGCCCTCATCTCCAAGAAGAGCCTACAGTGATGATGAGGAGGGCGAGGAAGTCCAAAGATACGACTCCTACAGGATTCCATCTAAATACGAGGCTGGCCCAAGCTTCGTAGACCTCCGCCAGCGTCACGACAAAGCAACACACAAAGCCCCAAGGCAGAAGCAGAGAGTGTACGAAGAAAGGGAAGACCAGGAGCTGCTGCGTCCACACAAAACCAACCAGAGAATTTCTTCTTACAAGAGTGAACTCAAACGCATGGAGTTTGAGGAGAAGACACGTGTCTCAAAAAGGGAAATGGCTGTGACGGTTTCAACGTACTCTGAGGCGGTTGAATCCGAGCAGTTGACAGCTTTCACAACAGAATATATTCCTAAACCAGTCAAGAAACTCCCTGAGCCTGAGGTAAGGACGTCAACTGCCGGGGAAAAGGCTGCGAAGACTGATGTTACTTTCCCCAAAGTGGACTTCATGTCCAGATATGAGGAGAGGAAGCAGGCTCTCCGATCAGAGAGAAGGTCTTTGGAGAAGGTTGAGGTGGTGACCCAGGCTTCCTTCAGCCTTGACCATGCTCCACGCATTACAGTCAGGCTGCGTTCTCATCGCATCCCCTACGGCTGCCACACCAAGTTCACCCTGAATATCCAAGCCAAACCTGAGCCCCAGGTCCAGTGGTTCCACAATGAGAAGGAGATCCATCAGAGCAGGAAGTACCACATGACCAACATCAGTGGAGTCCTGACACTACATATCATCAGCTGTGTGACTGAAGACTCTGGCACCTACCGTGTAGTCTGCAAGAACTCTAAGGGAGAGACTTCTGACTATGCCACGCTGGATGTAGCCGGGGAGGAATATGCTGCTTACTCATTACTTGGCAAAGAAGAGGAGCCTCCATCTGTTGATGTTCCAGAGATGACCCGAACAGACGTCTACCACGTTTCATCCTCTAAAACAACTGTGACTGAAACCACCTCTGTGGTCGAGTCTGCTGCTGTTGAGGTGAGGGAGAAGCCAAGCACTCCTGCCAAGATCCTGACCAAACCCCAGTCCCTGACCGTGGATGAGGGGGACAATGTCAGGTTTGATTGTGATGTCGATGGTGAACCAGCACCTTCTATCACCTGGTTCCATGAGGGAGAAGCTGTTGGTCCCTCTGCCCGTCATCACATCGTCTCCACTCAGTACAACTCCAGCTTTGAGATCTCTGATGTTGACATGTCGGATGAAGGCAGCTACACTCTCCTGGTGGAAAATACTGGAGGGAAACAAGAGGCCTATTTCACTCTGACTATCCGGAAGTCCGAGTCAAAGGAGGAAGTAGCTGCCAGAGTCACTTCTCCAGAGGCCAAATCCCCTCTTGCCAAATCTCCTGAGCCAGTCAAGTCTCCTGAAAGAGTAAAGTCTCCAGTTTCACCAAAATCTCCTGCACCAACATCTCCATCACCAAAGTCTCCAACACCAAAGTCCCCAACACCAAAGTCCCCTACTCCTAAATCCCCAACTCCAAAGTCCCCAGCACCAACTTCTCCAACACCAAAGTCCCCAACTCAAAAATCCCCAGGTCCATCTGAGAGACAGCAAATGGTTTCTCCAATCAAATCACCAAATAGAGTAATGTCTCCACCTCCTGGAAAGAAGCCAGCCTTCACAGCTGGGCTTAGTGACATATCGTCCAGTTCTGATTCAATTATTAAGTTATCGGTGATAGCGACCGGAGAACCCAAACCTGCCATCACCTGGAAGAAGGACGGAGAGGTAACACTTTCAAAGATTACATCCCTTATTTTAAGAAGAAATGTAGCATAACTGCATTGGTAACATTTTCATGATCAACAGGTTCTGTCTCAGGGTGGGAAGTATGAAATATTTGAGGATTATGGCTCTGCTCATCTGGAGATCTATGAGTCTGAGGTCTGTGACAGTGGACTGTACACATGTACGGCTTCTAACAGTGCTGGAACAGTGTCAACAACCTGCACAGTTACCATACGAGGTGAGTGCACAATTTCATTTAAAATGTGAAGCTACAAACATTAAATTTCCTGCCACTAGCAAGCATTTTTTTCATGTATTAATTTCTGTTGTAGATGTAAAGACCTTCCGAACTACAGATGTAATCTCAGAGGAAGTCCTAAAAAGGGAAACAGTCCATGAGGACATCTTGTCCTATGTGAAGGAGGAGAAGGGCATCACAGCGCCCTTCTTCCTGCTGCAGCCCAGATCCCAGAATGTTACAGAGGGACAAAAAGTTGAGTTCAGCTGTGAGATTGCAGGAGAGCCTTCCCCGAATGTGGAGTGGCTGAAAGACAACATGACTGTGAGTCAAGCTGTACAATTATTTATTTACAATCAGCAGCTCTGATTCTGTGGAGTCATCCAGGCATCCTTGGACCTCTTCTGTTCATCCTGTATATGCTCCCTTTGGGTCAGATATTCCAGAACTTTAACATTAATGATCAAGTTTTGCAGACGATGCACAACTTTATATGTTTATCAGTAGATACCAGCAGCCCAGCAGACGTCCTGGCTCAGAGTAGACATCTAGATGAAAGACCATTGGAAACTCATCCATGCATTTATCTCCAGTAGACTGGATTACTGTACTGGTCTTCAAACGGGACTTCCCAATAAGCCCGGCAGGACAAATAAATCTGAACACATCACACCAGTTTTATATCTTTACACTGGTTTCTAGTGGTTAATTAATCCTGGAATCTATCCATGATATCAAAGAATCTTAGATTCAAAGACTCAGACCAGCTTATCCAGACCAGAATCCAGACTAAACAAGGAAGAACAGCTTTTACCTCCAGTGGACATTTATCTTCTAAACCTGTATCCCAAGTTTTAATTGACCTTGATGTTAATCATTTTAATCTAACATGATTTTATTGAGGTTATTGCTGTTTGTTGCTGCTCTCACTATGTTTAAATGCTTTGCAGTATCTGTAATTATATCAATGTAAAACACTTTGAATGGTCGTTTGCATGAAATGTGACATAGAGATAAACTGGCTTTGCCTTCCATAAAACCCAGTGAACTCACTCTGTCTATGCAGATATCTGTCACATCCAACATTAGACTGAGCCACTCTGAGAGCATTTACACTCTGGAGATATGTGAAGCCACAGTTGCAGACAGTGGGAAGTACACGGTTAGAGCCACAAACCAGTTTGGACAGTCCTCAGCCACATCGTCGCTCAGCGTCCTCAGTAAGTCCGCCTGGATTTCAGCTCTGATGTGCTATGATGCATTTAACTGGCCTGCATGTTAAGTTTGTGATGCAGAACAAGACAACAGTAATTCAAGACTTTCCAGCTCACACTCCCTGTATGCACACAGTATGTGGGACATGTACACTTTGTCGTCTGAGGGTTGTGTTTGTCATTTGCATTCTCTCAGCTCTGATTGCGGAACCAACAAAAATTACCTCTTCTGAGGCGGCTGTGAGCATGCAGAAAAGTTTTTCAGCCTCGTCCGTTCATGTGGAGGCCGCCGGCCATAGCAGCAGCTCCCGCTCTGCTGTTGGCCAGTTTTCCTTCGACAGCATGTCTGCAGCTAGCATGTCTGCCATGATGGCGGGGTCAGTGGTTTCCATGAGCTCCAGCAGCCAAACCATGGAAATGCATGTGGAGGCCTCCTCCTCTTCCTCCTTCTCCTCCTCCTCCTCACTAAGGGCACTCACCACTGGTCTGAAAACAGGTGAGATTTTAGAAGTTGCTGGAATGTGCAGCAATATTAATATCTGAGGAGAGGTGGATGTCCCTGAATGAGGGTCTTACCATGGGGGTCCAACCAAAAGGTCTTGAGTGAGGAATATTGGAATGTGAGGGACTCATGTTTCATCTCTGCAACTAACAAGAGACACATTTTCACCTACTTCATCATAGACCCCAAACCAAATCAGATCCAGATTTAGATCCAGAACCAGATTTAGAAGCAGACCCTCAACATAAAAATATAAACATTAATGACAGTACAAATATTTCACAATGGACCAATTTTCTTGCGAATAAAGCCAAATGTTTTAATGAAGTTTCCAAGGATCGGACTGATTCTGTCAGGAATTCCTACACATTGAGTTGGGAATGGAAACGGCTTAGATCTCAACCCTCCTGATCTGGTTTTTCTCCGCTAACAGGTGTCCCACCGAAGATCGAAGCCCTTCCGCTGCATGTCAGCGCTGAGCCGGGGAAGTCCCTGACCGTGGCAGGGGTTTTCTCAGGAGACCCTGCCCCCTCTGTCCAGTGGGTCCACTCAGGACAGCCCCTGCCGAATGGGGATGAGCGGTTCCACGTGGAGAACACAGCCGAACTCTCCACCCTCATGATTTGCGCTGTGAAGGAGGCGGACGCCGGAGCGTACACCCTCCAACTGTGCAACCAACTGGGCTCTGACTCTGCAACCGTCAACGTCCGTGTTCGCTCCATGTAGAGAGAAAATGTTCATCTGTGTCCCCCGCCCCCTTCGTCCCACACTTTTTATTTAGCCAATTAGCAACAATAATCTTACTTGATAAAGATCTGGATTATTCTTGTAAATATGAACTATTTTTGTACCAAACTTGACATTAATTTATGCCAAACTAGACTAAAGTCTAAAATTGTTATAAAATGTGCCATATTGGACAATTATGACTTAGGATTTTTGAACCTCTTTTCTGTGACATGTACATAATGTATATAGCCGAGTTAACGGTTATGGGAAATGTATGCATTGTTATTTATGACAATATGAACTGAAACTAAATTAAACTAAATGTAGTTTAACAGGAGAAAGTTTCACCAGGAACGAATACCCTGTTAAAGAGAGAAACTAAACTTTGTGCCTCAACATTAAGTTGAAGTCTAAAGATTGCCTCAACAGGTAG
>JAVQJG010210721.1:0-11435 GCA_036024015.1 Craterocephalus amniculus
CTATCTATCTATCTATCTATCTATCTATCTATCTATCTATCTATCTATCTATCTATCTATCTATCTATCTATCTATCTATCTATCTATCTATCTTGCGGTGAACATTTAACCATTAATCTGATTTTTACTTTTTTAAAAGCTTGATGATGTCTCAGTTAATTGATAATGTGATTTGTTTTTAATTTGAAAAAATCCAGTTTTGAAACAGTCCTGTATTTTGATTGTTGTTTTGATATTTTTCTAATGCTTTGAAAAAAATTTTTATTTGGTTTACACAGTCGACAGCCTCAAGGATCGAGCCCTTCATGCTATCCGTCGCCTCGTACGACCAGAGGACTACAGGAGGCTTGAGATAGCACGTTGTCTCCATGAGGAGCTCGAAGACCAGCCCAATTTGTTGAAAGATCTCCAGCGGATGAACCAGCGTGTAGAGCAACATCTTTTGGAAAGGATCCAGGACCAGGAGGAATGAGGCATAAAACTGGATAGATATTTATCACATATAGACAGCAATGCTTTTTTGCATATTCAAAAACGGCAAAGACTGAGAAAAAACTTGTAAAATAAGATAAAATATTGGGGTTGCTTCATGGATGAGGCACAGCTCTTCATCTGATATAAAGAAGATTCGCTTTGCTCTGCTGATTCAATCAGCGGCTTTAATGAAAAGGACAAAAAGTCAGTTTCCTCTCTCAGTAAGACATTGCTTTATATAATGTTATAAAGTACCACTAAGGATATGTACAGTGTTGAGTCTTAGTAAAGTCTTTATTCGGTTCTTAAACATGTTACAGTTACAAGTTAATTTTAAGAAAAGTATATGGTTTTATTCAGAATGATCCTATATTCACTTCAAGATTTTGAGTAAGAGCAGAAACATGGTGAGATTACTTCTAACAGGGAGGTTTTCACAAATTTTTTATGTTGAAACTGATTTGCAAGTAAGGAAACAGATTATTTAAGATGTAAACATCAGGCTGTAAAATACTGACGGGCTTATACTTAATATTTTCCTGCATTTGTTCACCTGCTTGCTATTCATTTGGAAATTGTCCTTGCTTCTTATATCCTTTATTTTTTATATTATTAATAAATATAATATATATTTGTTACTTTTTGAAAGGGTCTTTGAATTACTGTGCTGTTGTTTGATTGCCTAGATTCTTAGTGGCATACAAGGCAACAACCACAAAGTGACAAAAATAACATCGTTAATGTTTATTACACACAAGAAATGGGATCTAATGAAAAAATCACAGAGTGCAAAAAGGGTACTGTTTATGAAAAAAATACTTTCAGCAAATAAGATGACAGTAATTACATTCAAGTTCAGTCAGAGTTTGAATGTGATTAGTGAATGAGGTTTATCAAGATAAAATGACACAGATTATGTTTCCTTTTCAGTCTCAAAGCACTATTTTTCCTTTCAACACTTCTGAAAATGTTGTATTTGTTCAAGCTGAAGAATTACACTGATGAGAATGTACTGTACAAGCTTACAGGGTGCACTACGGTGCCTGTTAAAAATGACATTTCTGTTCGTGAAATTCTGGCTGGATTAAGTTTACACAGCAGGGGCATTGTTGCCAGACGTGTTGCTTAGCAACTCAGAGACACAACACATCTTCGGGTGTGTGAGAAGAGCTCAGCTGGGCACAAAAATATTAGGAACATGCAAACCGGGGGAAAGAAAAAAACCTGGGACTCTAGTGGTTTCAGGCGAGAGCTGTACGTTCTCTGTTGTTTGAAGACAGCTTTTTGCTGCGTTTCACACAAATGTACAGTATTTGTTCTGCAGTGGTGACAGTCCTGGTTCTCTTCATCAGCAAAACCTTTTGGCCAAAGAGTCATCCGGTCATGTTCCCACACCTGCAGACAGACCATTGGAGCAAAATGAAAGCAATGGTAAGATTTACAGAGTGATAAACAAATCCATTAAGTCATTGATGTCATACTATGCCGCCTAACTGTTTACACCTAGGCACCAGCTTATCTTGCATCCATCCCAGCTGCCTTGTTGAAGGAAACAGGTCTGTGAAAAGCAACATTTTTAAAGATCACGTAATATCAGGATGTGATTAGAAAGAATTTTATAATACATAAAAGACAAATAAGTACTCACTGTGCAGTAAATTATGTGCCTTAAATTATATATTTTCTAAAAATCCAAGGTGGGTCCGTCCTGCACAACACAAGCAGCCCGTTACCTCCTCTGACTGATAAAACAGCTCATGTTACCTCTGTGGTGCGAACACATAGTAAGTGGCACATTAGACATGGTGACAATTTCCAGATTCACTCATTAGCTTTTCCATTATATCCCACTATTTTCTTTTTCATCAGGCAAACCGAAGGCCCATATCTCCCCACAAAACATGCCCCAGTATAATAATGTGTTCAATGACCGTGCCAGGAGGGGCTTCTGCTACTGGCTGGTGGAGAGGAAAGGGTCTTCGTGTAAGTACTTATACAAGCTGCCGCACCTGAAGAATATTTATCACCCCGGTGAAACATTCACACATGACAGTGGGTGAGATATTTAACCCGCATATGTCTTATTGCTAATTATGCTTCTCGTAAACATTCTACCAACTAAACTTCAACATTTATCAGATGTACTTTGAGACATTCAAAAAGACTTTACCAAAAATAACGGAAAACACTTATTTTTCTTTACAACTGTAGTACATCACTTTTGACCAAATCACCAATGACAGATCAAATGTAAGATTCTTATATGTTCATTTGCATACACAATAATCAACTGAAATTTTTATTTTTTCCCCTCCTTTTAGGTAAACAAGGTAGCTTGGGTGCCTATAAGACCTTTTTGGGATTACCAAAAGTGTGACAGAGTTTTACTCCACTCTTCTCTTTGGACTGGCTTAAGTTACTTGAAAACAAGAGTTTACACAAGTTGAATATGTGATTTTTATTTTCTTTGGGCCATGAAAATGGTCATTTTATAGTTGTGGTCATTTAACTGCAGTGCTCAGCTCTCATGGATTTGGTGACAAACCAAAAAACAATATGTAAACATAAAGGCTTTGATAGTTGCTGACCCAGCACTGAAAGCATAAAATATTTTGACAACTTGTTCTACTACTACTACTACCGTCATTTAGCAGACGTTTTTATCCAAAGCGACGTACATTTGAGAGAACAACACAAGCATAAATTCAAGGAGTAGGAAACAGTTTGAACAGGTGGACTGCTGGTCATCGATGTAGTTATGTCAAGTGCTAAGATCATGCTAAGTGCTTTTTTTTTTTTTCTGTGAGTATGTGTGTGTGTGTAAGTGCGCATGTGTGAGAACAAGTGTCCAACAAGTCCTATGTAAAAATCACATAAAAAACGCAAAATTCGTAGAACCAAGTTATGGTAACTGCATGGAGCAGTTAGTGCTGGGTCAGGTTGATACTTTAAATGTGAAAATGCTCTTCAAAGAGATGGGCCTTGAGTATGCTCTTAAAGGTAGAGACAGTCTCCGAGGATCGGACCGAGTTTGGTAGCTCATTCCACCATCGAGGGCCAACAGAGGAGAAGAGTCTGGATGCTGATCTCATGCCGCGTTGTGTTGGAAACATAACGCATATAGAATAACGCGTTATTCCATATATTAATTTTTAAATGCAGATTTGAAATATAAGTTCATTTGATTTCAGCATGTTCTAATTTAATTTGGTTACTGTTATTGGACCTAAATACATTCAGAGTGCAGTTTCTGTTTTTGTGCTTCAAACCTTGTTTTGGTTTCCTTGTAAGGTTTAAATGTTTAGCAAAGCAATTAAAAGTCAAGTAAATGTTACATAAGTAAATGTGCCTTGTCCTCCTCTTTGCTTGGCTTTCTCTCAAACCTTTTGTTCTCAAACATTTGCAGCAGGACAACACATCCTTTCTTTATGAGAAAAAAATATAAGGTGTACATCTTGTTTTAAAATGGGATAATTGCATTTTGCTGCAGTTATTCTTTTCAGTTTAACAATAAAAAGCATCATTGAAAAGATTTGGCCAATATTAAACACATTCTTTTGACAGAGTCATATGTATTTATCTTGGGCCTTAGATCATTTGTAGTGTTGTTGTCATGCACCACAATAAAAGCAACAAAGAATACAAAAAAAAAAAAAAACTACAAGCAACTACAAAATATCTGCACAAGTGTTGTGCAGATACATTGACTGGAGATTGTGGAGAGGAATACAAATGAAAACATTGCATTTATCTTTTCCAAAACTAGAATTCATGTGGATGTATCTCGGCAACATTTTACAAAAAAGGGAAAATCTACATAATCTTCTTAAAAGATCTTGCTTTGGAATATTTTTTAAGCATTTTTTTAAGCTTAAACTGTTCTCGCGAGATCCAATTGCTGGTTGAGTTCAAAACTAATATTACCGCCATCTTGTGGTCAGTCTATTTCTTCTTTTTAAAAAATAGGTCACAACGATTGCAAGGATTCTTTTTTATTGCATTTTATGTTTTATTTAGTAAAGAATTGTCTGAAAATAAATGTTACATATTTGGGAAAAATATGCAAACTGATTAAGATTTTAGTTGACCTCCTGCACAGCATCAGCCATTTTTACTGAGCGGACACTTAGAAGGTAACTAAACTTATGGGGAAAATGTGTTAATTTATTTATTTTTTAGCTTGTCCAAACAAAACCCAAACATTTATAGTAATTTAGTGTAAACATGTTATAATAGTGTGGGGATTAAATGTCTCATATGCCACGACGTGCAATGCGGTTTGAATGAAGTAGTTAAACAGGTTAGCTAGCGGTTATTTAGCTAAACTTGGACGCGCTAACCGCAAGAATCACATTTCACCAAGTCTACAGTTTAGGCGCTATTTTTTTACAACGTTGGATCAGACTTTATGTTTTACTACACATCGACACAAAATCAGTAACACAACTTTATGTGTTTCTAATCAATCAATGCCGTGTTGTCTTTTTGCCCACGTTTGATAGACATAAAGCTAAGTGACACTGTCGTGCTACTGCGATTTCTAAAGTCTCGAAAAGTTTAGACGGGTTTAAGTTAACTAAATATTTTATTGTTTTTATTTGTCGTGGCAGTTGAGACACATTTGTCAAAACATAAGGTCAGTATAATAACATTCAAGTTTAAGGTCATATTTCATGATCTTAAAAAATATAATATCATCAATGGCTAAATATAAATAAATTATAATTTTGACAAGCAGCTGTGAAAATCTGTGGCTATTAATAATTCAAGACAATTTTGACAAAATAAAATATTTTAGATAGTTTGCAACCACACCTGGTTTTCTCTTGGTTTAAATTAATTGAAAATGGCGTAGTACACAAAATGTTAAAATTATTGAGTAATCTGATTGAAAAGGTCAAAGCATCATCATTTTAGTTGTACAAGTTGGTAGAATTTCACTTTGATATTGTATGATTAAAATTACCGGTATATTCCCCCTTTCAGCACAGGAAATGCTAATAATATAAACAAACACTACTGTTTGTATGAAAATGTGATACAGAGACAGAGATGTTGCATGTTATTGATGAATGAATCATTAAATACCAAACTTTTGCTCTTTTCATAAATCCTGTTATTACTCACTGGACCACTCAGCTTCTCTGACAGATCTGCTCATTTCCTTTCTAACTGAAAAAGAAGTCTTGGATCGAGATGTCAGGCATGGGCAGCAACAGAAAGAAGGTGACATTTAAGTGGCTTCGTACTGTCTCCTCACCCACATATCCTCAGCGGAGAGACAGAGGATCAAGCACACCATGGTGCCGGAATAAAGCAGAAAATGAGGATTCAAGTACTTTGCCTTTCAGTGATTCTCCAGGATCTGAGGACTTTAGAGCTCTAAGTCTGGACACTCCCAAGAGAAAAGCCGAAGTGCTCTGCGAAAGTGTGTCCTCTTCAAGCAAAGCCAAGCTGAGGAAGCTCTCTAGGAAGAATTTTCAATTGTTCCAGACTTTAAAGGTAAAAGCTTGCTTTTTTGGTTGTGCTCATCTTTTCATGTTCATCGAATATGTTTCAATTGAACCTGATGTTTCAGATGTAAAAGCTCAACACTTGTTTAAGTCAGGTAAAGAAATATTGATTTATCTGTGTTTGGCATAGGGCACACCAATGAACAAATCACCTAAGCAGCAGGAATCTCGTGAGAGTCAGCAAGTACACCCTGATCCGTCTCATGCTTTCATTTCGAAAAAGAAAGAGAGGACACCTGAGGAGGGATCGAAAGCAATCTGCAGGATGGCCTTGATTGCAGCTATCGGTAGCACAAAGAAGCTCAGCACAACCAAAATCCACAGGACTAACACTAAAAGTGGGTCTTTACCACTTGAGTCTTCCCCTGCTAATACAGAAGCACGTAGTCCAGGGTCTCTCAGCGCTGAGAGCTCAGCTGGTAACTTCTTTTCAAGCAGAACTGCCAGCACGTCTGAGGACGTTTCCTCTGTCAAAGAGGACCAGAGCTCTCCCCTAAGAGTGTTTGAGGCTTCAGAATCTCCAGGTTATGTCAAAGAGCCAGAAGCAGATGCAAGGGTAAGTCCCACCATCACCAAAACATCAGTTTCCCTTTCCAGTTAAGAAATAAAAAAATGTGAATGATCTTGTTCTTAATTATCCATTTTTAAAGGAAATATACCTGATATTACTTTAATCTTTCTAGGTAAAAACGGTTTCTACACAGTATATCATGTGGTATAAGGGATGAATCCATAAAAATGAATGACTCTAGATTGTGCATATGTACAAGGCCATTTTTGTTAGTGAAAGCGGCAAATTTTTAGCTTTGGCGTGACGTTCTTTCTTCCGCAACTTCCAGATTCCGATCAGCCAGTGAGTATTCACATAGGGAGGAATGCTCTTACTGTATTTTCAGGGAATTTTTCTAAGAAATATTTAAAAAACAGTCCTCATAACAAGAAAAAATATAAGTCCTTTTAAATTTGACTTAATTGAACTTTTTTTAAATTTTATTTTAAAGTGAAGGGGAAAACATGTTTTTGTGTTTTTCAGGACTTGCTGTCAATAGAAAAAGATGAAATGGAAGACTGTAACTTCTTCATCCCCTCACTGGAGGATATTCCAGATGCTCTCCATTTTATCACAACTCAGCAGGACAGCCCATCTCATCAGACCCCTGTACTGAGCCCCCAGGATGTCACAAGTCCCTCTTTTACTTTTTCACCCACTAATGAAGCCATCAGAGTCAGACAAGCAGCGGCTGAGGACACTGGGCTACCTTTCTCACCGCAGAGGGCAGTTTATTTCTCATTCAAGCAGCCTTTCCTACCAAACATGGGCCCTTCATACTTGTTAAGTGCTGAGACTAGTTTTCCCTCAGCCTTGCAGGATGATTTATCTGATCCTTACGCTCTGCCACTATACTCAAGTAGCGCCGCATCAAACATTTCCCTGAACTTATCGTCTCGACGCAGGCAGAGTGATGTCTTTCTACTACACAGCTCCTCCCGTTCCTTAACTCCCTGTTTGTCGTCTAGAAGATTGTCGTTGGGTGATGAACCTCTGTGGACCAGTGACCCCTGGGACAGCCAGGCTGGTTTCATAGACACACACTGTCACCTTGACATGCTGTACAGCAAGCTTGGCTTCCGCGGGACATTCGGCCGCTTTCGGCAAAAGTACAGGAGAAGCTTTAGTCACATGTTTCGTGGCTGTATCACAGATTTCTGTAACCCGGGTATCATGATGAAAGAGGCCCTGTGGGAAGGTTTGTTGGCAGAAGACATGGTGTGGGGGGCATTTGGGTGCCATCCTCATTTTGCCGAAAACTACTCTGATATTGAGGAGCGCAACATACTGATGGCAATGAGACATCCAAAAGCTGTAGCGTTTGGTGAGATGGGGTTGGACTACTCCCACAAAAACTCCACTGACACCTCAAAGCAGAAAAAGGTAAGGATAAGTTCAAATGCACTCTGATAAATAAAGCTTCAGATACTCTTCATTTCAAACTACACTGGTCTGTAATTATTACTGTAGAACTGATGCTAATGTGGTTTTGGTTCCTCTGATTTGTGTTTGTGTCCTGTGAAGGTGTTTGAGCAGCAGCTGCGCTTGGCTGTGGCCATGCAGAAGCCTCTGGTCATCCACTGTAGGGACGCAGATGACGACCTGCTGGCCATCATGAAGAAGTGTGTTCCTAGAGATTACAAGATTCACAGGTGTGTGTGTGAGAAAAAATAGTGATATTTTCTATAATTTTACTTTTTGAATATACAGGCATTTACAGAATGATTTATCCAGCTGGCTATACTGAGAATTTTTCACACGCAATTAAAGAATGAGGGAATATGGTTTGTATAGATAGCTTGTTTTGAGTAGGGATCGACCATTGAGCAGTTTTAGGGTTGATGCCAATACAGATAATTTTATATTAGTCTCAGTGGAAATGAGATGGCTCTTAATTGATCCGTCCGTCGAGCTCCCACATCATCCATGATGAAAAGTCAACGACAGGTTTGAACTCCTTCACTTGGGGCTGGACCTCATTCATAAACAGGAGAGGCCAGTTTCCTGGCCGAGGATCATGGTCTCTGATATAGAGATGCTGATTCTCATCCCAGCTGCTTCTCAGTCGGAGATTACAGCCAAATGCAGAAAACAGAAGTACATAATCTGCAGAACCAGACCACCAAACTGGATCCTCACATCACCATGGCTACGCCTAGAAATTCTGTCCATAAAAATGATGAATGGAATAAGATACATAAGAAATATAGCTCTGGTCTGAGGAGGCTGGGGAGCACAAGATGGATCAACCATCCAGATTTACAGGCATCAGTTAAAGGGTTTGAGACTTTACATTAAGTGTAATGGGAAAGTATTTCCAAACTTTTGTCATGTAGATATTTAGAATTATTTAGATATAACATGAATATGAATAACATAAAATATTAAGCAGTATGAGTATCTGTGAGTCTTCATATTCAGAAGTGTATTGCAATTCTATTATTGTGCATTTAACCAGTAAATTTTCCTTTTTCTGTTTGCTTTTGTGATTCTAGGCACTGTTTCACAAACAGTTATCCGGTAATCGAGCCCTTCCTGACCGAGTTCCCCAACTTGTATGTGGGCTTCACAGCCCTGATCACTTACTCCAAGGCTACCGAGGCCAGAAATGCTGTCTGCCAGATCCCCCTCGACCGCATTTTGTTGGAGACAGATGCACCATATTTCCTTCCAAGACGGGTATATTAGAGTCAAGTCTCAGGAAATCTAAAACACTTTAAAATAGAGACAGTAAATTACCATACTTAACCTATAGGCTCTGTTAGATTTGCTGTTTACAGGTACTACTCGAAAAATTTGAATATGCAGGAAAAGTTGTTTTATTGAGGCAATTTTAACATAAAAGGCGAAACCAAGTATTTACACTTAATTTTTTCCTACTGTTTTAGAGTGCCCTGCTGCTTTGTGTTAAATGTCTAAACTTTTTGAAAGTAAGTGTGCTGCTACTACAGAGATGAACACAGAGAAGTGCTTTTTATATCACCTTAACACTAAATGCTGAGTGTTGTACTTTCATACTGTACTGTGCACATTTCAAGTTTGTTGTGAGCCGAAGAGACATTTTCACAGGTTTAGGGGTTGTGCCAACAGAGGATAGCACCATGAAGGTGACACATCATGATGATGGGATAGATTGACTTTTGTCTGAATGTTTTCCTCTTTTAACAGGTCAGGAAAAATGTGTGCCGGTTTTCACATCCTGGAATGGGCATCCACATTCTGCGGGAGCTGAGCTGGCTGAAGGGGGAAGACATGACCACTGTTCTTAACACCATCCGCAACAACACCACTAAGCTTTATGGCATCTGATCTTCAGGGTTGGAAGCATTAAAAAAAAAAAAAAAAGCTCCCATGGAACTAAAGACTTCAGTGCTTTTTTGTGCCTCAGATGTTTTCTGCAGCTTTTTGTTTGGATTTACAAATCCTCAATGGAGAGGTGGATGAGAGAGGAGCCATCTCATTTTAAACAGCCTGATCATCTAACAAACTTATCCTGACAAGAAAAAAGTTCCAGAGTTAAACTGCATCCTGATAGAGGTGCAGTCAATCCTGCTGTATTTTAGGGCATTGTTCATGCAAATTAATTCATAAAAATGTAAAGTTTTATTTGGTTCTGTGATGCCTTTTTTGTTCTTATTTGTCTTAATGTTTTGTTTGTCTGCCTGCTATGCAGTCTAGTTTGGTTTGATGCAGTGACGACATTAAAGGACTTTATTCCTTTTAAGGCATGTTTCTTGGATGGTGTGTGAAGACAAGAGCGACAGAAGAAGTAAACCCAAGTTTTTCAAAGCAGGTTCTTCATTGCAGAGAGAAAGCAGCTGTGAGGCTGGTCCATTAGCCTGTGCTGATGCCATCCTCCTCATCATACAAATTGGACTTCAGGGCCTCTTAGTTTTAGAAACATTAACTGTGAAACATTTCCTAGATACTAGAATTTGTCATCCGTGTAGTGTATAGGTATATGTGTCTGTTATACTTAAGGTTTGATGAGGTACATGGGAAATGCATGTTTTCCATTATGTCTTATAAAGCCTTGTTTTCAAGCATGTAATGAATGTAGGTCAGCTCACTATGTTCAAGGTTTCAAAGTGGATCACAGAGGAATGATTGGTATTCTTGTGACTAAATTTGTGAGACTGAGGCTAAATATGAGATAATCTAATGGTTTAATCTTGCTCTAATACAAGTTACAGATTTTATTAATATGAATGTCTGATTCAAATTACTTATGAGATTTATTTCACTACAGCTCCAAACACGTAGGAGTGGAAATCTTAAAATGAAATTTATCTCAAAAGGGATTCAGTCATATTTAAAGTCTTGGTTATATATATATATTTATTTTTTTTAATCAAATAATACAGAGGAAAAATTACAGAAGTGTTTCTCAGTTGCCTAGCAGACGGTGAAGTATCTGTTGGAAGTTGCATGATGAACTCATCGAAGTCGTCTTCTCTCATTGTGATGCCAATTTTCAAAGGACTCTTAACCTACTCAAGACAACAGAAATATGACGCTACAAGACCTAATCTGAGATGTTTCATTGTAGTCATGAATATATATTTCACACTCACTGTGAAGTTGCTGCCCGTTGTGGATTGCCTGGGCTCCTCTGTGACTTTGCCAACTCTGGGAGCTTTTCAGTTGTGCTTTGAATAAAAGCCAACATATCAGACAGCAAGTTTGGAAATATTACAGCTTCACATTATAACTATAAAGTGTTGTCTTTTAAAGGTGAAACAATGCACTCTAAAGTTTGTTTATACAACTTCCATTTAATTTTCAAGATGTTTCAGATAAAAAATGTTGGGAAAAAATCCAACAGTTTAACAGGAAAGCCCGTTCAGATACTACACATTTGAGCATTTTAGATTTGTTTTGGTCCTGTAATTATCAC
>JAVQJG010210745.1:0-36542 GCA_036024015.1 Craterocephalus amniculus
CCCACTGATAACCATTGGATTACATTGGACGAGCAGTATGGAGGAATATTGCCAAGTTTTTGTGGACTTTTTTGACCGGGCCCCGTTCAACATCACTTTATGGGCATTTTCTCAAAACAAAAAACTCCCGATATCTCTGGCTAAATGATGAACATCAAGAAAGTGTTCCAGAGTGTTATTCAGCATGAGGGTGAGTACAAAATGAAGGCACATCATTCGGAGGGCGGAGTATTCCTTTAAAACATCTTCATACCTGTGCTGGTTTTCATCATGAGCTCCTGATCCGTCATCTCCTTCTTCTGTCCTGGGGGCATCAGCTGAAAGTGAGGCTTGCTTCTTCTCTACAATTTCACCAAGGTCGAACATCGAATGAAGTCGGTAATTCACCACCTTAATGGCAGTGAAACAGACCGCCACCACAGCAGAGTACACACCTGCAACCACCAAGCTAGGAGGAAGAGCCTGGGGGAGTGAAAATTATATGATTTAGCACAAAAATGATTTAAAGCATTAAAATTAGCTGTTGATTTAAAAAACATCCTCACCATGTACAATAGAAAGGGAAAAGCCAGTAGAAATATCCATAGGTAGAGGTGGAAGCAGTTGGAGAACGTGCTCTGATGAGGGTCCACATACCAACCACCTGTCAGTGAAGCCCACACCCCTTGCCGCAATATCTGAAGAGCTTGGGAGCCCATCTCCACCTTTAGGTTCAACCAAATGCTACAAAGCTTCCTCCAAGACGGTAGCTCAAAAACTGTGGGGCAGTTTGAGCCACAGTATCTTGTGTCTACGATGGCACTTCCATTGGGGATGGCTTAATGACCAAGACTGTTTCATCAAGGACAACAGTTCTCTGTCATGGATATCTATGTATTTCAGTTGAGGTTGAGAGTCCTTGCATATTCCTGTGCCAGTATGTTGACCGTTCCTGCACCAACACTGTTATCCTCTAGTCTAATCCTTGGTGGGTAATCAGGAGTGTGACTTTTTGGCACATTGATATCCCACTGAATGTACGACAAAACATTCATCTGTAAGACAAATCAGAATCTGAGTATTACATTCAGTGTTAAACAGAGAAATGTGCAAGAATAATCCAATGTTACACCAAAAAATAATTGTTATACTAAAAATCTGCAAGACAATGTGCAGATTTCAACTATTGAGATGACACTACTATATGTGTCTTAAAGTTTGTTTCACTTAGAATCAAACGTCTTTAATACGGCCGTGCAAGATTCCTGTATTTCAATCAATAAGTCAAACAGAAACTCATTAGGCCAGTTACTATGCAACTGATTACACAGAGATCTAAACATCATGACAATGACACAAAGCTAGCTGACACAGGCAATCACTAAAATAAGTGTGAAAGTAATCCTCTTTCATCAAACGGAACCAGCCCATAATATTTCTAAAACACATCTGTTTTCCGGCAGCATGACAGGGCTTGAAACTCCAAATTTTCACGTCCAGGCCAATGCTGTGCCAGCTAGATTAAGTTTTCATATTGACATTAGCAAGCTAACAAACAATTTAGCGTTGCTCATGGAAATCTTCCTGTATGTCTGAAAGGTGCACTTCGACGTATTCAACCACTAATGTCCCCATTAGCCAAGGGAAAAGCGAAAGTATAAACGACACGATAAATACACTGTTTCGACGTGCTTGACAAACGTTAAACATCATTGTAGTTGTTAACGCTAGTTACCTGCTAATGCTAGGCCGCATACATGTCAGCAGTCTAACAGGGTAATTCCCCTACCATTAGCGGAGTAAATGTAACATCGTATATAAAATAGGACAACTCCAATATACCCACTAGTTAGTTGGCGAATGTTTTTAGCTGATGTCAGCTCAGCCTTGGTTGACAAATTTAATAATGGTGCTCACAATAACTTGGTTTCCGATTCTGGATCCCAGCATAGCTTACTGTTAGCATTAGCTGTCCAGCTTGCCCCATATCCTCCTTCCGCATCCAGTCCTAGCAAAAATCTCAGAGCTTTCCTTCTCAGGATGCTAGCCAGAAAGGCTGTTGAACTGTAGCTTCACTGTTTGTTGTCACCCGGGTTAACTTATCATTGTTTTCTCAAAGTCCCTCGGTCTTCTTTGGCATTAAATTGTGACAGACTTATAACGGCGGCGAAGTCCTCTCATAGTGAACTGTTTCTTGGCATAAACGTAACCTGTGTGAAAACATTTTACGAGCTAGCTCACTGAGTTGCTAGCACTAGCTAACAACTATTTGACACACGCACGCACGTACGCACGCGCGGACGCACACTGCGGCCACGCAAGGGAAGGGAGAGAGAGATTCCCATGGCTCTGATTGGCCCTTTGCGCTGACATCACGGAGTGGACCTTTTTCCCCCTTTTGTTTCAAAACAATCAAAAACCAAATCTGGCTGACAAGTTTTACAGTTAGAAAAGGAACAGGTTTAATTAGCAATTTCAGAGAAACCTACTGCATTTCTCCAGACTCAAGAGCCATAAAGCAACAGCCATGCAAAACGGTTGAAGAATTAATTTGACATTAAATATGGAAAAACAGCAACAATGTTCTCAGTAATGCAAAATCCACCTAACTGGGGAGAAAATATTACAAATGTGGACGTTCAGATAGATACTAAACTAAGCTTCAAAAACCATATTAAAAAGTTTATCTTATATTTGAATTAAAATGTGTCCAGTTTCAAGTTTAATTAAATATTGATCAGGAAATAATAACACATCTGTCTGAGTTGTTAAATAAACCCTTAAATAACTGATCATGGTGACAGACTCAGGGTAAGACTTAATCTCGCTTTCTGGGACGGAAAACCCAGAGTTTCCCCCAAGTCAGGATTAACATACCCAGCGTTCGCTACATAACCCACTTTCTGTAACAGGCAGCTGGACTATATTTTACAAATATACAAGTAGAAACGATGATGAATTACTTTAATAATATTCAAAATGTGTCTCGTGTGATTGGTTTCAGTGATTGGTAGAATATCTGCTTCTTTTGTCATGGCTGTTTTGTTGAAATAACTTGTCACATCTCAGCAGTTCTCAGAAGTAGCATGTTGTGTTTGGTAGCAGCCTTGCTTGATACGGTTTGTGAGTACAGACCAGACCTCACCTGCACTGGCAAAACACTTCTGTGTCTCACAGGACTGTTTCTATCTGTCTGAGCTCAGACAGACAGACAAGACAAGTAAACCTGCTGGTTTGAAATAATAGTTACACTGCCTTATGATCTCAGCAGGGCGGTCAAATAACACAGAGGATAGCGCAGGTTGTCAAGTATCCAACAGAATTTTTCCTTATTTTTTTCTTCTCTATTTGACATTTCATGGACGTTTTTCTTTTAACAAAAGGTGACTTTATAAAATAGTATTTATATTTTTTGGATTATTTGATGTTTTACTCGTTGCTCATACATCCTTCTTGCAAAATACAATCTTAACTCCTAACAACAACACAAATTGGGATCGCCTACTATATAAAATGTAAAAAAAGAAACAGAATGCAATGTTTTGCAAATCTCATAAACACATATTCTATTCCCAGTAGTACATAAACATAATATTGAGTGTTGAAACTTAGACATCTTACCATTTAATGGAAAATAAGGGCTCATTTCAGTTAGATGGCAGCAACAGAGCCTCATAAAGTTGGGGCAGGGTGATGTTTACCATTATGTAGCATTTTGTCTTCTTTTAAGGCTGTCTGGGAAATGAAGAGACAAGTTGCAGGAATTTTAGAGGAGGAATGTTGTCCCATTCTTGTCGCATGCAGGAGACTTGCTAATCAATAGTTCTTTTCCCATCAGATCTCTCATCTCATGATGTGCTGAATGTTTTCCTTTGGTGAAAGGTCTGGATTGCAGACAGGGCACTTCAGCACCTAGACTCCATTGCTGTTGTGGTGATGCAGTATGTGGTTTTGTATTTTCTTGCTGGAATTAGCAGGGAAAAAAACATTGAGATGGAAGATGGTAGCGTATGATGCTTCCAAACCTCTATGTACTTTTCAACACTGATGGAGCCTTTACAAAAAATACAAATGGCCCATGCCATAGGCACCAAAGGCACCACCACACATGCAGGATGTTGAACTGTCTGTTAACAAGCTGGATGGTCCCCCCTTTAGTGAACAGAACATGGCAACGGTCCAAAAACTATTTCAAATTTTGACAAGTCTAACCACAGAACAGTGTTCTGTTTCATCAGACCATCTGAACCTAAATTTGGCCCAGAAAACACAGATGCATTTCTGGATCATGTTCACATATGGCTTCTTTCTATGATAGTGGTCTAACCTGAATATTTGGATTTGAGTAAACTGTGTGTTCCCAGGCAGTGATTTTTGGAAGTGTCCTTGAGCTTATGCATTTTTTCCAGCAGAGGATCATGAATATTTTTATTGCAGTGCCTTCTGAGGACTTGAAGATCATAGGCATACTTAGTATTGGACTTCAGCCTGGTCTCCCTCTCTTAAAAATTCCTGATTCTATGAATGTTTTGGTGATATTATACACTGTGGTGAGACATTTAAACTCTTTTGCAATACATTAAGGAACATAATTTTTAGATTCACTTTGTCTTCTGTCTTTTCATTTGAGAGGCTCTGCTTCTCTGAAATGCTGTTTTATTACCCAGGCATATAGATTACCAGTAAACCAAATTGGTTGTCAGATGCTCTTTCAGTTGTTTTATATTAGCTTTTCTGAAACTGGGATTGTATGCAACTGAAATAACTGAATCTGCTTCCTAAGTCAATGGCTAACATTACTAATTTTGAACATTTGAATTGATCTGGAACTGGGACGTATGAAATACAGGTTGTGGGTTCTCCCTGTTCATATCTACTAGGTTGACTTTTTACACCATCCTAGTCTAAAACCAACCACACAAGCTGTGGAATCAGCAGAAGATAATATAACTATTATGATCCAAAAGATTATAGACTTCCTACTGGGAGGTATGACTGGATGAGGGAATGCTGATGAGTGAATGAGGAATAAAGAACAGGTTTTCAACATGGAGAACGAACCAGAAAAAACATGACAAACCAATGAACATGCAAAAAAACCCAGGATGCTGGAAAATGAAAACCACAAAACAAAGTCTAAACAGGCCAAATGAAACAACCGCCAAAGACCATGTCAGCAACCTGTAATGAATGACAATCAAAGCCATTCATTTATTACTCCAACATTTCCCTCTTCTGGTTGCATCTTTTTCCACTGCCACAGGGCAAGAGCTTAAGGTTGACAGTCCATTAGGGGGTTTGGACAAATGGCCCAAATGATCTCCATCACGATGCACAGCAACATGTTTTTCTCATTTCCATGACGCTATATTCATATCATTGTAAATGTATGTGCAATATTCAATTTTTTTTCTTGTACAATGACCCACGGATATCTGGGGAAATGCAGGGTTCAATACCTTCACGAGGAAACAAGGACACCTTAACACATAGTAGAAGCTTGGGTTTGAAACATCATTTTTGATGTGTATTTGCAAAACCACAACTGCCCCAACAAAAATCTGAGACATTTTTTCCAAAGCAACATTGAAGTCATATTTGTGACATTGCCTTTGTGGAGTATCAATATTTGACTTGGATCATTCTGCTGCACATCAGTGAGATTTAAAATGGGAATATTGAGTGCTGACAGAAATACAAGTGGGTATACTCGGAGTACTCTGCTAGAATCCATGTTGCGCTGAGGTTCATCACAAGCCTTAAAAACCCTTAATCATCGTTGAATGTTTCATGCTCAGGTTGGATGGTCTGAGATGAAAACATTTGCATGTCCTAATATACAGATAAAATTTGATGGAAAATGGTCGTCTCTCGAGACATATTCCTTTCAACCATCCCTTAAAGTCCGTACTCGTGTGGGAAAAAGCATTTTAAGTGCCCTGCTCCCACTGCTTACAACCAGCTGCATCTGAGGGGCCAGTTTTCATTTAACAAATTAACCTTTAACAATATGGAGGCAGAAACCTCTCGCTGTAATGTTGCTGTTCATTAACTACACTCTTGATGAAGTGATTTTGAATCTAAAGAGTTATAGAATAAAAGTAAAAAGAGAAAAAAAAGATATCTGTACACCCTGGAATGCTCTGTCTTAATATCTTGCAGTGTTTATGCATTATATGTCTAAATGAGGTAAATGGATGTCAAAGCATTTTATTCTGACTGACACTTGGTGGAAAGAGAAACTTGGTGAAACTCCTCTTTTTCATGATAAATATTAGACATACAGGTGTTACTAACACAACGAAAGTGTGCAGTCTTCTAAAACGATGCGAGTTAGAGAGGGACGAGAGAGAAAATGATGATGAAACTCGGGTGTAAGAAGCATTTCCAACGCTTTTTATGGCCTGCAATTTGTTTGAAATGCTGTTTCTTCATGTTAAATATGCTAACCTGTCTAGTTGGCATTTGTAGCATTATTATCCAGCTTGGATATGTTTTGTTTATTCTTCCTCAAATGATTCTCAAGTCCCAAATGTTACTCAACAACAGATAGAGTGAGGAAATAAATACTTTAACTTGATAAAAAAATAAGCTGTTCTTGTGCTTGCATAAGATGTCCTAATACTGATACCATGGAACCTTTTTCTCGTCAGCCTTATTGTGTTACAAACTATTCAAACTTTGAAACTGTAATTTTCTTTGTGACTCTATAAGAAGTAACACATGACACAGGTGTGTACAAAGTATATAATCAAGTGTATTTTCATCTTTATCCACGTTCTGTACACATATTAAGATCCATTTCACATGAACACTATACAATAGCAATGAGTGAGGAATGGTATATTTTCTGAGCGCTGAGCTGCTCATGTTGAATGGCACTTTCATAAAAAAAGATAACAGGAAATCACAGAGCATGAATAAATAACTCAACAGAGGAAATGGCTTTATATCATCAGATCCATTGAGTAACAGATTCAGTACATATAAAATGCACAATGCAAGAAAACAAAACATTGCTTTGCTCCATCCTTGTGTTTTCTCTGCATAATTTGAGGGGTAAATAACCCCCCCCCAAAAAAACCAGAAGATCTTTGCGGCTATCGGAGGATAGTGTGCTTTTTGTCCCGATTAAAGTAGAAGGCAATCTAAAATGCAACGTGTTAAGAAGAGTGGTAACAAGATACATCGAAATAGCAGAGAGATATCAATACAATTCACAAATCTTCAATTATTCATTTCATAGAGTAGTCTTTTGATAAATGATAGAAAAAAAAACAATACATGTCTGGTTGCTTTACAAGGAATATCTATTTCTCAAAGATATGTTTTTCCTTTTCGGTGTGCTTCTGAATTATCCCATGACAGTTTACAGAGAAAGAAAGATTGCGCTCCCAGTGAGGTGCGCTCAGAAAATCTTCCTTAAATGATTTCTGAGCTCCGTCGAAGCTCCTCGGGCTGCAACAGTTTTGACACTGTCATGAAAGCTGTGGGTTGGAGGGGGCAAACATTTTGGACGTTTATTCCTCTTCACACCTCCCCTGCTTACAGGATGCTTTGTAAACCTGCTAACCTATATGTACAGTACATACAAGCATCATTTAGAGAAGTACCTTCTCTGGTGTTCATACTGGTTCACAATAATCCCTACTTGAAAAGGCATGGCACACTCACTGCAATATGTCTCACGTAAATAATGTTGCCGAGCCATGGTGCAGGCAGATTCACTGACCGCAGTGTAGAGAGGGATTCTATTATCACTTTAAGATGCTTACCCTTTTTTACCAGGAGGGCTGGATATCTCGCTTCATTTAAAGTACAACACTCCATCTGAAACATAATATCATCCCTTGTGGACAGACGCAGAGTGATGTGGGAGTTTCATAACCACATAACATAACATGGAGGCTGCTGAGGTGACGTCTTTTCCGAGTAAAGGTCTTCTCTTTGAGTGTGCTCATGATGACTGCTGAGGTGCTCTCTCTGCTCATCTACCATAAAAATTCAATAACTGGCCCTGTTCTGCCTCATGTATCATAATGGGGACATTGAGACTAGGCACAGAGCTTTACAAAGAAGTTCAAAGAAACTGGATGTTCTCAGCACTTTCTTCACAGTACCATATCCATGCTATATACAAAGCCAAGGTGGACAGGCCCCTTCCCAGCTAGTTAGAAACGTAAAAAAAAAAGAAAGAAAAGAATACACTAACAAAGAATTGGTGAATGCAGACCGAGTGCACATTTTGACATAGAGGATGAGTCAGATCTAATGTGAGAGAAGAATTTATCAGTACTGGGAGCTGGGCAACTTTCACTTTTAGAAACATGAAAAGCAATATATATTTGCTTTGTGCAGTAGTTTTCTCTTTTTTTGTTTAGTTTTTAAAAAAAAACATTTTATGTGGCCTGTGAATTTTTTTTTCTGATAGTCGACTTGACAAATCGGGGTAGCAAAACAACAGCATCCTCTCTCATCCTCTTGCCTCAGTCCACACCTGCCTACTCTCCTCTGATTTCAGACGTAGTACTCTTTGTCTTTGTTCTTTTTGCCCTTTGTGATGGCCTTCGCCACAGAGGCTGTAGCTGTGCTTTTATCTTTGATCACTGCTCCGTTGCCCTCCGCAGTGGAGTTGTTGGCAAAACTATGGCTCTGGTCTGTTGGGTAGGAGCCCTCATCCCGGTTCCGGTACTTGTACATGGCATAGAGGAGGATAAGAATGCAGAGTGCAGCAGCAGCCACGATACCAACCACCATCCCCGTGGTGCTACTGGACTCCCTGATCACCTCCACGGCACCGGGCTGGCTCTTTTCATCAGAGGCTGTGGGGTTGGCTGTGGGCACATGGGGAAAATTGGGGGGGTACGTTAGTCCCGGTGTGTTTCGAGAGGATGGAGGAGCAGGGGGCAGAAGCACCTGGTCGCGGGTGTTCATTTTGCCTGCAGGAATGTGGAGCTGGTCGGGGTTGGTGGTGGGAACAAAAGGAGGTAAGGGACGGGGTTTCTGGACTCCACCCTCCCCGGCGGAGGGAGGTGGAGGAAGGACTGTCCTGTCAGTGACCATGGGAGAGTTTTTATTGTAAAAGTCCTCGTCATCAGATTCCGTCATCTCCCCGGAGCCAAAGGCCGAGACCTCCACAGGGTCACCACAGTCCTCCTGGTCCGGGGGGCAGGAAGGGTGAGGGGGGAGAATCAAGGACTCTTTGGTGGTTTCGAGAGGGGAAAGGAGGGTAGGAGGAGGAGGGATGACGGGGTAACGGGTGGCGATGGATGGGGGCTCAAGGGAATCCACTGTTATTATAGGCAACACTAATTCACCTCCTAGAAAGAAAACAGAAAAGGTAAGGGATCCTAAATTAGAAGAGCTGAAATTTTGTCTGATCAATTAAGGTGGCAGTACATTCTGTTGATTACACGGAATCAGACTAACATCAGCTGTCTTATCATTAATATGATTCCATATTACTATACAGTTAAAGGAAAAGGGATCTTACATTTTATATACATTGTTGTCCAGAATAAAAATATCTAATAATTATATAGAAATGTACAGAGAAAAAGATCAGAAACATAAAAGAGCTCACAATGCAGACACAAACATACAAGGACCCAGGAAAGGCTGCAGCTGAATGAGAAGGACATATTAGATAAAAGAGCAGTAAATGAAGTTGTCGTGCTGTATGCACATCACTGGGCAGGGGCGTGGGCATGACAAGGGAACAAACAGGTCGTCATCTTGCACAAATATTGTGACTATGCTGAAAGCAAACAATGTCCTATTGGGAGTTTTAATTTCTGCTAGGAGTCCACACAATATGAACTCCTAATATATATATTTTCAATGCATAGTCAATTTCTTCTCGCATTTATTGTTTACACCTGCCCACAACTTACAGTCAAAGTGCAATAATTATAGATCTTGCAGTGTTGGTGTACATGCACATTGGAGCAGCCCTATTTCTTTCATATTATTGCCACTATATCTCATTTCTTTCTTTCTTCTTTGATGTTAATGCTTTCTTTTGTGCCGATCTGAATGTCCCCTAAAGGGGGAAAATAAAGCTACATTTTATATTGGAGTTACACAGACATTTCTGGCTGCCAGGTTTTACTTTCATTATTATTTGAGTCACACATTGGAGGGCCAGTCAATAACAAACAATTCTGATAAGGTCGTTTTAATAATGGAGGCATCCATAATAAGGGCAAACTCATACTTAGGTTCTATGGGTAGTTTCTGCCGCAAACCTGACACACTGTTGTCCTGTCTTAATGTCTGAAGCATACTCCAGAGAGATATTTTTTAATCCAACTGAGTGATGTACACACAGGATGAGTTAACACTAGACAAGGCTGCACCAATTTCCCTTTCCTGTTTGCACCAACGGGTTAAGACTAAATCAGAAAGCAGGAAATTAAAATTATGGTTTTTCTAAGAAACTCATGCATTTTCTTTTCAATCCTGGGTGCGTTTAATAAGCAGTCTGTTCATGTTTTTCTTTACCATAGGCAACCCACCTGTTCCCGGTTCACACTCTTGCAAGTCCTCATCATCACTTGGGCACTCAGCTGATGCCACCAAAATATCATCGGAGCTCTGGGGCTGAAAGAAAATTAAGAAAATGTGTTTTTAACACATTTCCACCATCTAAATTTGCAGTTATACTTTTAGAAGCATGTTTTCTAGCTGACTGTTCTATTTGAGGAAAATCTGCAGAACGCAGCACTATACCGCTGTAGTGTTTTTGCTCGGAGCAAGTCTAATAAGACTTCATGTTCAAAATGAGGACATATGCGGCTGCTTTTCATCCTTTACCCCTGTGGCGGTTTTTATGCGCTGTTCGTACAAACAACAAATAAACATTCCTGATAGACTCCCCTTAGGCTGAATGTCATTTTAATGTTTCTAATTTTTACTATGTGCTTTGCTTTTGAAACTATTACTTTATATCAATTTTTAAAAAAAGGATACGACTAACAAATAGGATGCACATCATTGCAGAATGAGAAATTTATGGAAAAAAGGAATATAAGCCTATAAAGAAGTCACAGGGGAAGGTTTGGAGTTTCTAAGACCTTCAGCAAAGAAAAATATAACAATTCAATTTTTTTTCAAATGAGCTAATCTAAAATATTAATGCTCAGTTTCTGTATTTAATACAACTTCTGAATCCATGAGGATATGTATCTGATGTCTTCTATGAAATCTATGGTTTTATGTATAAAATAGCTACACAGCAATATGTTGAAGCTCTTTTTTATGATTATCCCAAGAAAGGACATTATATGATGAATTCTTGCCATTCTTGTCTTTTTACACGGATTTGTTGTATTATTTCAGTTTTCCTTTGATGTCTGTTCATCTGTCAGAAGGGTTCAGAAATAACCTCCTAGACAGATCTTCATTAAACTTGGCGGAGACTTCTACAGCTCACTCATTTCTGATATCGATGTGGATCCCGAGGTGGTGCTTGCATTTAAACATTTGTTAATTAAATGTCTAAATATGATTGATTTCACAGAGAAAAGCTTTGAGTCCATATATGCAGGAGAGGATGCAATTGAAAACACGAACAGTTGATGTCTTAAAGGTATCTTTGTAAGATAATTGTTGCTTGAGACTTGAGCTTTAATAGCAGAATCTTGATCAACAAAACAAACACACACAAAAAAACTTGACAAAATCCCTTTCTTCTTTCCAAAGAGGAAGAAAACCACAGAGAAACCTAATGTATGCTCTGAGTTGTACATGTGTCCGAATGTTATTTTTTTTCATTTTCTATTTTTTTACAAAAAAAAAAAAAAAGAAAGAAATCCTCAAACCAAATCTTTTACTGTTAAAGGATTTCACATGCTGGGCAATTTTTTTGTGCTTTTATACTTTTTTCCTTTAGCAGGTTATGTTCTTCTGTTTGTAAGGACTCAAACTGGCATTATGTTTTAATGCACAAATTCATAAAGCATGAGTAGAAAAAAAATCTACTTTGCTGAGTATTATGACTCAGTAAGAATAAAAGATCCAAGGGTCTTGTCATACAATTCACAAGATATTAATCTATAAAATATTGTGGTGGCCACGGATCAGGTTGGCAGGTTGAATCCAGCTTCCCCAAGTCTTCTGTTGTTGTATCCTTGGGCAAGACACTTTACCCTTCTTGCCTCTGGTGATTGTGTCACTGGTGAAATCAGCTGAGAGTCACTTTTCATAAGTGTCTGCTAAATGTGTGTAGAATAGAAAATTAAATCTCTTTTTCTTTAGTTCTATAATGGCTGAATTTGTTATGGCATGCTACTCATTAAAGAATACAAGGACATTTAAAAATGTGTTTTGTAATAATCATATTTTTGTGCTTTTGAGGACTGATTCGCTTAATGACAGCAAAGAATCATCAGATAAGTATCAGTAAAAATATTGCAAACATGTTAAAATACCACAAAACAAGCCACATTTAGTTTGTAAGTTTCAAAATAACATGAATAGTTTCTTTTTAACTCATTTTTAGGCTCATACAATCACTGAGACTGCCACTGTGTCTTTAAACATACTCACCTCTGTTTTGGTTGTTGAACCATTATAGGATAATTCTAATCTCCTGATTTTACAAGACAAACCGTCATCTTAGCTTTAAGCCAATGAAACTCAAGTATCTTTTCAACTCTCTGACCTTTGAGATGCTCTCCCTCAAGCTGGGCGACCGTTGCCTGCGAGTGGTGGTAGTAGCCATAGTGGTAGTGGTTTCCATGATCGTGGTGGACATATCAGACACGGCTAACGGTGTGGCGGAAGTTGTGTCTGTGGTCAGAACGGAGTGCGAGTCCCCGACCAGACGCAGGTTCCCTTCCACCTGTACGCTGGGATCGTTTTCCGCCGCCAGTTTGAGCACCTGGAGACCGTTGTAGTAGAGCCCTGAAATCTGACCCTGGAAAGGTCGGCCTTTGTCATTGCCGCCAATTTTAATGGCTGCTTGGCTGTTAAAGATCGTCAACTGTCTCCCTGAAGTTAGAACAGACACAGAGACAAAGAAAAGACGGAAAAGGGGACAAGATGGTAGAGCAGACATGGAGAAGGCAAAATGAGACACTTTGTGTAAAAAGATCATTTGAACCAGAAGGGCGTTAGTGATTATAGACATTAGTTTAAAAGTCGATTTAGATGTTAGCTTTAGAGGGGAAACATTAGTTAGCATGAAATATAGTACTTTGACTTTATACATGCAACAAGAGGCTTAAAGTCTATTTAACTACTAATTTAGGTGTTTTATGAGTAATTTGGAAATATCACTTAGTAAGTTAGCACACTACCTTGGAAAAGGGACACATATTTTTATGTTTCTCATAGTTTTTACAGACCTACGACCTCTTTCTGGGTGGAGGTCATGTATTCGGCAGCGTTGCTTATGGATGGAGTTTGATTACATTTTCAGGAAAGTGCTAAGATTTTTGGGGAAATCTGGATCCACCTGGAATTTTTTGAAGAATTCTTTCTATGTGAGGAAAGAAATCATTTTGCTATTAGGAAAACAAATGAAAAATAATGCCCACAATCACTGGCAAACAAAAAAAATTACAATAGCTTGGTGGAGGTCTGCGCTTCTTCTCGTTGAAATGCTCCTTCTGCTATGCTATGTAAGCTACATGACACTCCTCCAACTAGCTGTGTCTTGCATTAGGCCATCAAAACATGCTCTCTTCTGTCCCACTTTGACCAACTGTTCCACCACCTGAAAGGGGTGATGATACCAAATGGCAAAAATTGTCAGCGGCTACACTGATAAGCAGTGTTACAGAGAATAAAATAATGGGCCCAGATCAGGAGAGCACTTATTAACAAAGCTAAAGGTTGCAGACAGTAAAATGTTGTCTTCCAATTGCTGTAATCTTGTTGCAGCACGAAGGTTACACAGCACAGCTACAGGGCAACATGAGTATATAGAAGGTAACAGGGAAAAAGTGGAGGCAAATTTCACAGTTCAGGTCACATGAAGGAGTTAGGGCTCAGTGAATGACTGGGTCGACTTATTACACAGGTTAGTTTCAGTGGTGTTATTAAAAAAAGTTACACAACATTTTAAGTCTTATGTTGAATGATTACAAAATCTATTTACACACAGAGGTTAAGAAGGATAAAGGGGGTTAGACAAGGGTTATGTGCTTTTAGGTAATTTAATTTAAAATGTTTAAGGTGCAGCATCTCCACAAGGTGTAAGGATGACAAAATCGAAATGCAAGACTGCTTTCACACTCACTTTGAATTTGAAGCTATACCGTGGCTATCAAAATTCACAGCCAGTAGAGTTTCCAATTGAAATGGAAATGAATATCAGGGTAGCTTGACCCTTGTCACCCTTGCCTTCTGGCACTGCACCTCTCATGGGGGAAAAGGTTATTTAGTGGTTCTTTCAAGGATTAATTAATTAATCAATTCATTTTTTACCTTTATCGAGTAGCCACTCGTCAACTACCCGACCAAGTCTGTATGGGATTCTTTGCCTAGCAATAGCCAGTCGTTCATTATCATAGTGTCCTTCAAAGAATTTGGAGAGACAGATTAAAGGTTAAAGTCTGAAAGCTGAAAGATCACATGGTTAGAAACAATGTTATAAAGGCTACCAGGGTTAACAAGTTAGCAATTTATACCAAGCTGTGAGTTAAAAGAAACTTGTGTTTTACTTAGTGTTATCTAGTTATTATGAGTGACAGTGTTAAAACTAGTTAGAGTGATGTTTAGGCTATTTATAATGTGCTACTCTAGTTAGTGTTATTTAGCTATTTATTTAGGCTAAGCATAATCTTCAGTAAATATCAATGGCAGCAAAATTGTTTTACGTACTGTGTAAAGAAAAAGGAGGTTAATTTAGATAAGCAGGAAAACTCAGACAGTTCAACAGAAACAATCAGGAAAAACCTTGTATGTAGGCAGCAGAGTGCAGAACCAGATTTGACTTAAATGATTATAGAAAGCTGAAGTCTCACCCCATTTTAGTTCCACAACATATTAACACTGGATGAACAATTATTATGCAAATTGTAAATCCTCAGGATTAATCTTACTATTGAACAAATACAATGCTCTCAGTCAATTCCAAAATGTTATTAACCTCAAACATGAATGTTGAACAGAGTAAATGTGAGTTTTTCTCAGAGGAATGTGTAAGTATACAAAGTTATTAGGCAATTAGAAAGACGACAAAATCAAATTACTGACAGACTTGAGCCTGGCTTCCTTATTTATTTACACATTTCTAATCCTTTAAGTTAATCAGGGGGCAATACAAAATGGTTGTTAAATTCAACTCTTTTGAAAGGCAAAACATGTTATTTATCCTTTATTATTAGGCCTCTGCTTGAAAACTGATTACTCATAATAAAATGACTATATCACTGCAATTTGAATACTTTTAGAGTCAAAACAAAGGGAACACTTGTGAGATATGTTATAATATGTAAATATCTGTAAACTTAAAAAGTTTCAGGCTTGCCCAAAACAAAACAAAACAAACATTTTCAGGGTTAATACAAATATCCTTTTGGAACAATGAAGCTGTAGTTATATCTATCAAATTACCTCAAAATTTGAACATTTTCTCTGCAAAGATCAATTCTAATAAAGCAAAACAATAAAATGAGCAAGTTTCAAGCAAGTTCTAAAAAAAAAAAAAGCTGCTTTGCCACAGTTTGGCCACCTGTTCTCAACATCATTCCATTAGTTTTTCCCATTTTATGTTACTTACCTAAAGCTAATAAAACCACCTTTCTTTTGAGTAACTGGTAAAAAGCCTCCATCCATGGAGTCAATTTCTGCTTAGCTTTCATTGAAGAAGCAGCCACAGCAGCAAACCCGGTTCAGAGATGCAATGTTTAAGGTGTGCCCACCATTTTTCAACAGGATGCAAATCAGATTAGGAAGGAAGCAGGGCTCTTAATCATTCACAAGCTAAAATATGGAGTATTTTTGTGATAGCACATAAAGACCATGAGTCTCGTGCTGCGGGGAAAATATCCAATAACTGGCAGCAGGTTTAGAACTGAAAAAGGTTCCAAGTAGTTCATGAGTAACAACAGCAGCCCATACTAGCGCCCCTTCTCCACCTTTGTGGTCTCCGACTGACAGAGACACCAATGCAAGTACATCCTCCTCCACTGAGTCACTCTGATTTAACATGTCTATAAAATCCTCCAGAAAATCTGTCTTTGATTATCTCTTGTTCTGATGTTAACTCATCAACCTGTGAATGTTACTGAGTGGTTGGATTTAAGCTTTCACCATTTATCTGAGCACTTGACAGCTTGTACTACTCTTGACACTCCTGGTAAGCTCTGTTTCTGATATTTAGTGGCTTCATGTTTAATTTTAATCAAATCTCTTGAAGTTAAGTACCGCCCTCAAGTTTTTTGTTTTTTTAATGACTCCATTGAGCGTTGCCATCTGTCTGAAGGGCATTTTCCAATTTTTGATGTTTCAGTCTCTCTTAAATCTCTTTTTTTGGGATAATTTCCCCTGAGGTAATTAAGCTGCCTAATAACTATGCACATATTAATAGCAGGTGTAAATCACTTTAGGCTAAATTATCCCAGAAAATAACCAAATTCAGTGAGCATTAAAACTTTATCTGCTTGGGGTTAGAAAACATGAACTAGAATAATAATAAAGTCAGAATGTTCACTTGATCAATGATTATGCACACAGCATGTATGATGCAATGGACAATACGAGCAGTTTTTTCAAACCTATTATATTATCAAGTCACCATGAAATTCTCATCAGAGGTAGAATGAAAACATAAACAACCAAATGGGTTGGTAAAGAGAAACAGTATATTCTTGCTATGTGAAGAATGGGCTCTAACAGCAAAACCACTTTTCAGTTGCGCAATCAGGCAGAAATCAGGATTAAAATAACAGAAGTGAGACGAGACTTCAGCTTTCTACTTAAACCCATGCAAACAAAAAAGTGGAGAATAAAATAAAAATTACAACAAGAAATATACAACAGTAGAATGAGTTGTTTCTGAACATTCAGCCTGGTCCTGATTAGTTTTCATCATCAGCCATGTAGTTTAAACAAGCATTTGCATTTACATCTAGAAATTGTAATGAGTTTATTTGAAAGGGAACAATGCAATTTCAGAAAACACATGATAACACATGGTTAAACAAAAGCCAGAATTAGCTAGAAGGCTAGTTTTCATCTGTAGTCCCCTGGCCATGATGTAAAAGGTAGTAGTAAATTCTTGTTGACATTTTTCCTAATAATTATAAATATATATAATATTGTTATAATCGACGATATATGTCATGTAAAGCCTGTATGTGAAAACATCAACCAAGCCACTGGGTATGCATGACAGAATATAAAAGATTACACTATAGAGCCACATATAAAAAGGGCAGAGTACCTGACAGTGTGACAGTGGTTTTATACTGAGATTTAGTATAAAGCAGGTCCTAAAATATGTGAAGCTCAACATGCATCGAGCCTTTGCAAAGCTGCAGTACGTCCTCCTGTATAATTGATGTTCGACATTATACCTTAGCTACTTCATGCTGTTTGATGTCAATTGCAGGCCAAAAATGACAATTGTTATTGCACCTGTAACTGTCACTTGCAGTTTTTGACGCGTACTCCGTGTCAGAAAATAGAGCCTTTATTTATGATTGCTCCCTCACACTTCAATCATTTTCCATTTCGTACGTTTCAAAACCACTGATTACTAAGCGGAAGCTGACAAAGAGGTACACACATGGTCGTTTATAATATGCAACTTTGATTTGTGTACAACTGTTGGGTGTGTGTTTTTGCCTGGAGCACCAGCTGGAGGCGGTGAGGGGACTATGGTTCTTCCCCCAGTGCCAGCTGGTGCACCTGTTCTGAATGGGGTTAATTGGTTCAGAGCAGGTTAAAGCACAGCTGGTTCTGATAGTATTATGGGCTTTTTTTATTTCCTGTTTTTAAGGTCTATGTTTTTATATTTAGTGGCCTTTGCGTGTACATAGGTCTTCTCAATACTTATTGTGAAATGCCACTGAACTTATGGAATATTCTCGAAAAATAAGACCCATTCTGAATTTTATGGAGGTAATTATAGCAGTTTCCTAAATGCCACATGTGAACAGATGAAGCATGATCAAAAAATGTTAATGTCAACAAGAATTTGTTGGCTGAATTAACAGCATCTTCTGCTCTCTTCATCAGACAGGACTGACTTTAGACTTGGGCCCATGGGTTGTTAAATTAAAAATAAATAAATGCCAAATTACACATTATCCATAGTATTATAGAAACATTACATCGTTGAAAAGATTGAGAAGAAATTCCAACTGGGCCACAAATGCACTTCCTCGCCACTTTTCTGCCAAACTTGCTGCAAGTAAGACTACAGCTGATGGAAATTCTTTCATTGCCAGGCATACTTGGAAGAGCAGCTGTACTTGAGAAAATTGTACTCATTTCAGATCATTAACTTTTCATGCAGTACACCATGTTCAGCTGTACTGTGGTAATTGTATAAATCATGGCCTGATGAAATGAATTAAAATACACCACCGTGTAAGAGATCTACTGTCAATGGAAAGACACTTGCAGTCCTCTAACACTAACCAAGACGGTTCATGCTGTCTCTCTAAGCATCAGGTAACCAGCTAGTCGGTCTCATTAGCCTTACCTGGTGGGTAACGTTCTATAACAGGATGGTTGTCCACCTGGAGCGTGGCATTGCCACCGCTGCGTGTGAAGCGCACAACATGGTACTTGCCATCGTTTACAATGACAGCTGGCTCATCAATGGTAATGTCATCTGTTCCTACATTGAAGATTACACCAATCTTTCCTTGATCCTGAGGGTGAAAAAGAAGAAATGAATAAAAGACATCAAACAAATAAAAAAAGTGGTGGGTAAACCAACTGCATGGACTTGAGAGCAGTCCTGGCAGTGGTCCAGCAAGCCTGACTCTCTCAGAGCTAACACCCTGTTCTCCTATTGTTTGCAAGCTCAGATTCCTCTCAGTGCACATGATTTAGCTATACAGCCATACCTAGCAGTTACCGGAGGAGAGTTTTTCTAACATTCAACCCATATGTTCAAATGTGAGAAAATAACTATCCTGAGAATATTTCTTGCAACAGATACAAAACGTCACATGTTGACATTAAAAAGGAATTTTACAAGGAAGGGACTTTCCCTATCTATGAAATACCTTTTTAACGCGTAGGCTAAATGTTAAAATCCTTCTTTACATTTCAGTGCATAGTGCTTTACAACAGTCAGGCCAGGTATTCCTGATTTTGATATCTCTTGACAGAATCCTGCTGTTGCTTTTGGTCAACCAACTGCTCTCCCTTTCAGCCTCCCTCCACTGCAACCAACCCAAAAGGTCAAAGCTGCTACTCAAGCTAGCCTTTGGGTGGCACTAATAACTGTGTGTGGTCTTTGTGGCTGTCTGGCTCTTTCACACTCAATGACTCGGATTCTTTCTAAATGCAACACACGGCCAAAGTGCTGCTTTTAAGAGACGTTGTAGAAAAACAGCAAACACACCGACAGGAGCATTTTATCTCAGCTGCTGGGATGCAGGATTGCTCCAGATACAATGAAATGAAACAACGTTAAAAGTCTGCAACAACAGAGAAAAGTAGGACACAGTTTCGACCCCATGTAACGCAATATCTTTTTGTGTAATTTAAGAGCCAGATTATGCATAAAGTGCCTGTTGCATGTGAATTCTCACCTGTACAGTAACGAGTTAGTGCACTAATTGGTTGTGCAACCTCAACCCCCCTACCATTTTGCTTTTCAGCTGTGTACTTTCAGAAACAAAGACTCTGCAGGTAATTCTTTAAACATGCTACAATTCAGCTGTTGGTTGTATTGTAACACAGCCTCCACCCAAAAATGGATGGAAAATTGTATTGACTGTTACATGAATATCTTTAATGACCTTAGTGGTAGAACTGGTGTCCTCGACATGCACCGTTTCATTTAACTGCTTGTTCTGGCTCTTACCTACTTTTAATATTTGTTTTCTGATGATGATGATGGCTATTTTTCAATGTAACACAGCTTCACGGTCTTAATAAGCGCTTCACGTTCAGTCCTTAATTATATGGAAAATCATTTTAAAAAACCTTTTGAATGATAACTATTTTTCATGCTGATACAGCTAGCATTAAGTGCTGAACTGCACAGACTCCTATGATAACTTGAATGAGCCATCAGTAAGATAATTACTAAGCTTTGGAGAAAAACGTTTAACCTAAAAAGCCCAGTTGTCTGATATCTGAATCACTTCAAAGCTGCCATGAAAAAAACAAAGAGGCAAACACTGAGTGAAATGATTTCTGATGCACGGGAAACTCATTTTGTCACCTATCTGTACTCTTAAGCTCTATGACTGTCAGCTACTTAAAGTCAGTGTTTGTACCTTTAAGAGACTGAGTAGGGTTTAGAATGTGAAGTCGCATGTTCAGCAACAGCATCTTGAGAAATCCTATTATCACTTCTTCAAATACATAATACTCACCCTTACCCTATCTGTTGAGTTTTCTGTATCTTTATCTGTGTTACGTAGCCTTCTTGGCTGAGTACTCAGCTATCCACGGTTTAATTACTGTTTAGATGAAGCAGTCATTAGGCAGCTACGGGTAGCGTGACCTCAGGTCAAACACAGCCTGGTCCTGTGGGCAACAACTAAAATGTCCAGGGTCAGATTGTTCAGCTAAAAGGTTAGCCCCTGCTTGCAGGAATCTCTTTCTTTTTTAGTTTAATTTTAAGAAAAAAATCTAACACTTGTGTTAGAGTATAATGCAAATTCATGAATAAATCGCAAGTTTTCACACCTAAGTGTTCTGACAGCTCTGATTATACTCCAGAGTTTTCAGAGTCAATTTTTATCTGAACTTCACTGAACTGTGATTTACTTCAGGGGTGGAGGATTCACCATTATAAGGATACACTATGATTATAAGGAATTATCTTTGATCAGATTAAGGAAAAAAAAGTACAACCCTTAAGGACTTTCACAATTTACTTCTGAGATGAGACATAATTGAAAACCTGATACATTTTTAACCAGAGAATAGATCTGACAGATCATGATTCTTTCAAGACCAGAATATCTGTCTGTCTCTGTTTTCCACCAGCCTGCTGTCTTTCTCTGTTCTGACAGCTTTACTCAGCTTTTTGATTAAGATATCTCCTCAGTACTATTTGGAATTCAAAGGCTCTTCTCTCTCTCCCCGCCCCCCAGGAATAACAATAATAAAAAAAGAATTCTCATCAGAGCTGGTGTGTGTAAACAATTGTGGGTGAGAGTAGAGATCAAATCCCTTTTATTTTAGGAGATTACTTGATGGAGATGACATAAAAAAACAGAAATGTTCTAAGTACTCATCTTTTGATCTGTTACACTTTTCCCAAATGATCAAAGGCGAGCATTATGTTCAGATTGAGCTCCATGTGCAAATAAGTCATCACTGTAAAGTTCACGCCATCGGCAGTGCAACGGTGAGAACAGATCACATTAAAAGAGGATGTTATATATACATTTTTAGTATTCAATAATGATGAAAGACATGCACGTCAACAAATCCGTACCTGACTTATCTCTCCAGATATTTGAAGTGATCCAAAGATATTGTGGATATTAAATTCACTCATTGAATTAAGAAACAAATTTATTGAAACTCGTGTTTGTATTTAATCTTAGAATCCAGCTTACTTTGCCCATTACTTGGCTGATGTAGTTTCAAAATGTATCAGCTCCCAAACCCCATCTAGTTACTGAATAGGTCCATCCTCTGCTCCTTTGTGGTTTGAATCACAGCCGTGCAGCACTGCTACTTCAGCAATTCTTATTGTCATCATTTTGTGCAGTTAATGTCCTTTTTGTTTTATCTTTTAGTTTCTCATTAAAAGCATGGCCGTCTGAGATCAGCATTAGCCCCTTTAATGTGCCCTCTACTGAATATGGTGATGGTTTGTTTAGTCTGTGAAGAATAACTGGTCTTTGGAGCTGCTACATGTGCCACGTTCAAAGTTACCGTCGTACTGAACCATGTGACTTTTTTTAATTCTGCTGGTCTGAGAAGCCTTGAAATTACTCATGCTGCAGTTTTAAATAAAAAGTAAATATCTGAAGATCATAAGAAGGGATTTCTATTCCAAGGCACCTCATCTGAATCACATAAATCCCTGCAGCATAAAAGTCATACATCATTTGTTTATTTTACTATTTTCAACTCTCCCTTGTGGCCAGTGTTATTTTGGCCAGTAGTGCTGCTGCTGCTTCTTTCTGTCTTCACCTAGTTTTCACAGCCTCCCTCAAAGGGCAATTAGAGGAAATTAACAGAATGTGATAAAAAGTTAATAATAAACACAAATAAATCCCAAGAAGTGACATAAGACTTCACAGAGGAACTTAAAAAAGACAACTCAATACCCTCTGAGCTCTTTTGGATGATCCTGCGCTGAGCGGTAACAAGGTGTCAAACTAAGCAATCTGTCTGGGTGGAAGGGACTTGGCAGATGCTAGGGGGGGAAAAACAACTTTCCAGCCAGCTTTGCACTCCCACAGCAGGGTCAAGCACTTAAAAATAAAAACTACTATAATTTAAATAAGAGCCTTTGAAAAACATCCATACCGGGGAGAATTCAGGACTGAAATTAGTCTGAACTTAGAGAAATATTTCTTGTAACATGTTATGCAGCACAAGTCCATTTAAGGTTTCAGTTTCAATATATTCTGAATATTATTTCAAAACTATACAAAAAACAGTGATATCTGAACAAAGTTCTGCTGTATCATTGTTACAATAGAAAGAAAAATGGACTGTAGCTCTGGGAAGGGCATCTCTGATCCTGGAGGGCCACAGTCCTGCATGTTTTACATGTTTCCATGTTTCAATGCACCTGATCAAATTAAATGGATCCAGCAGCTTGTTAAGTTCTGCACAATATTTAATTAATAATTCAGGGTCCTTGTGTCTATTTCTTTGGGCACTCTGGGAATTTATTTCCTGTCCAATGATGATAATGTGGTAGTCATGAAATTTGGTTTTTACTGCAAGACTGTATATTTATATAATTATAAAGAAATTTTAATTCAGTTGACTTATTTATGTTTTTCCAACACATTAAAAAATCCATCCATCCATCCATTTTCTAAACTGCTTAATCCAATTGGGTCGCGGGTGTGCTGGAGCCTATCCCAGCTGTCAACGGGCGAGGACAGGTCGCCAGTCTGTCGCAGGGCCAACATGGAGAGACAGACAACCACTCACACACAAACACTCACACCTAGGGAGAATTTTTTTTTAAAGTGCCCAATTAACCTCACATGCATGTCTTTGGACAGTGGGAGGAAGCCGGAGTACCCGGTGAGAACCCACGCATACACGCTACACAGGAAGGCCGGAATCCTGACCAACTTGGGACTCGAACCCGCGGCCTTCTCACTGTGAGGCACATTAAAAAATATCCATCCCAATTTAATCCTGTGTATTTTCATAAAATTCTGTCTTCAGTCCAATTTAGTGCAATCCTATTTATTAAATGATGAATCACAGACATGAGGGAAAGGATAGATCATGATATCTTGGGTAGCATGGTTTAGCTTTTAGCAACACAGTGTGTACTCTGGTTTTAATTGCTGTCTGCTATAACAGGCAGATTTTTAATAATTCCACCCCTCACAGATATTTGACACAAACATCTTCCGTCTGGTTGTCATCGCTGCAAATCTGTCTTGTGACCAGATATCAAACAGGCTTCATAGAAGAAACAGACAGCTGTTGAGTCACTTGGAGTCAATCAACAAGCATACCAGCAGAGACTATCTCTTTGTGAACTGACCATTTCTCCATCTTTTTATGGCTACAATATTTTTTACTCTCACTTTACCTCAGATTTTTGGACTCAGCTGCCACAAACCCGTGAATCATACAAGCTGTGATGTTTCAGTGCCAAAACAAAGAAAAACAGCATTATGTAGTTAAAAGTTGATTTAAAAAGAAACCACAAGAGGTTTGATATATTAATTTAATGTGTAACCATGGTGATCTATGAAGAAAATGTTATTTGTAAAAAAAAGACATCTCCACTAATAAATCTGTTAAGAAATAGTGATACTTACTTGTTTTGCATTAAAGTATGTACATATATGTATGTATATATATATAATGTATATGTATATATTTGTCAAATAAGATATTTGCTACATATTTTATTTTCCTTTAATTGTTTATAATTCCACACACAAACTAGTGTGTTGCTTCACCAGTCTTTTAGCTGTTGTGACATTTATAAAAAACACCACAGGTAAATTGGGTGCACGGTTTCTAACTAATAGCTTAGGTCTTAATATGCAAAGGAGACATTAAACACGCTCTGATTTGCATGAATCTTCACCAACCAGATCTATCCAAAGCCACACCTAAATGTGGATTTTCTTTCTATACCGTGAAGACCAAAGATGGCCCAGAATGTCCAAACTGACCAGTAAATGAAAGGTTACATTTGTCCGCAGACAATGTGCTTACAATGTGCAGTTGAAGATAGTCTCCAAGTCCATGGGTGCTCTCCACACGAACCAAGATGGCATCCTTCTGCTGAGAGCTGAAGCCCATAGCTAACCGGTCGGCTCGGGTGCTCGGCCGTTCGTTGGGGGCCCAGGTGAACGTGATGAGGGCCCCTCCTTTTCCAAAGATATACGTGGTTCCAGCTGGGAATAGATACAGAAAGGCGAAGATGAGAAGAAAGATACTATAGATGGATAGTAATAAGAAAACTAATCTTTGGAATCTATAAAACACTATTTTGTATTGGTATTGCTTTCTCAGCTTGCTTAATGTTGAATTTGGGAGGTTATAGAATGTCAAGATTATTTATTCCTTTTTTTGTCTTTTTTTAAATTTTTAAGTACTTTGATTTGCATGTAGTTAAAAGTATGAAGATCTTCCTCTGAAACTCCTCCACTTCCCAGTTCTCCTCACATAATATATAATGATTTTATGGTCAATCATTTAAAAGAAAATCTCCAATCATGGAAGATGATTACTTCATCAAACTGTCTTTTTTTTAAAGCCAGTAAAAAGATTAGTTTAGGATGCTTGATAAAGTTTAACATTTAAAGTAGTAAGCAGAAGTAGAAGTAAATTAAATGAAAAGTATCTTTTTAGTACCTTTTCGATTCTGCATTAATAGTTTGTACAGTAGATAACTTGACTTTCACATCAAATCATTGCAAATTGTAAGTCCAACACTGGAAATCCAGATGAAGATACCTCAGCTTTTTCCTACACCGGATTTACAAAATATGAAAAAAAAAACAAATACATAGCACATAACACAGGATGGGACATGTAAAATAAATTTGAAAATTAATACAACTTAATTCAGAACTTAATTTGCTCCTTTGTAAAAGAAATTGAATATCTTATATAATCATTACAACTGTCAAAATATATACAGATGCAATAATTTAATCTGTTTTCATCTTTCAAATTTTGACCTAGAAATAAATACATTTTACTGTATGATTACTCCATATTGAATTCATAATTAGTTTTACATGGCTGACTAACTGGTTGCATTTGAACCCCCCAAAAAATCATAATATATTGGACACTACACATTTATTGTGTAATACATTCATGAGAGAGATTGGAAAGCTATCTGAAATACAACAACATTTAAAGGTTCTCAATTAATTTGAACCTTTTTTCAATTGACACAAATGCAACAGAATATTATTTTCAGTGTGTTCACTGACCAACTTCATTTTGTAGAAACCAGCCTTGGAAAACCATTTTGATCCAACACAGGCTACAGTAAAAAACCCTAGATTTGATCAGAGGAGAAAAGAAGCTACATTGAAGCTCTTTGCACAAACAACAGCAAATTTGCTGGAGAGAAGTCTATCATAGATGGACAAAGGATCGTAAACAAGTCCATGCCTCGGCTGCATATGGGAAAAAATGTAAGCATCTTTTGTTATGTGGTTCAGTGTTCAAAGCATGGATGACTGGCATGTGTGAATGATGGAAATGCGCATATTAGAATTGTGAGCCACATGTGTGAAAACTGCCATCGTATCTCAGGAAGTAAGTGATTATTTAAGCAGGAACACATGAGACCTCATTCTGTACAACTTCCGCCACCATGGCTTCATAAATCATCTGGTTCAGATCTGTCTTCTGATGAAAGAATCTATTGAATTCTGAAGATGGGCAGTTTCTAAACAGTGTAATTAAAAAGCAAGGAGATGTAACACAATCAGACCTCTACTCCTATAGCTGGTATCTTTTTTGTGGCAATTCTTTTATTTATTTGTTTTTTTTTTACATTTTCTGAATTCAGTGAAGACACTGTAAAAAAATATCCTCTGTACTCATGTCTGTTACATAAAGATCACAAGGAATGAACAAACAGATTTGTATTTCAAAAGAAATGGAGATTCAATATCTTTCTTACTTAGAGAATTCATTTAAACCTAAAATTCATCCACCTGCTTATTCCGTATCTAACAGGAGCTTTGCAAAGCAGCAATGTCTGCCTGAACATTGATCACATAAGTTATTCCTCTGCACTCAGAACGATACCTGTCTCCTTGAGATAAATGAGGCATATTGATGCTAATTTGTCTTACTAGTCTTGCTCGAATTGCCAAAATACCTCAGAAAATTCACCCAGGCATGTCTTCAAATCTATCTGCTTGTAAATCAGACACCTCTGCTTGACATGGGACGACTTATCCATCAGATTGTTAATTAAACATACATTTTCCGAAATCTGTCATTTGCTAGAGAATATCACACGCAGAGCTGTAATCCATTTCATGTAATCCATTAAAACCATGTCAAATCTAAGTTGGGCCTGCATGAGCTGACTGCAGAATAGGCGGCATCCCAAGACAGATGTGCACTTGTCATGATACATAGCAGCAGAAAAAACAATTGTCTCTCAGAGTGCTGCACAAATTTCAGTTATTATGGGATCTCTGTCACAGCTGAATTCGGCTCTTTTTATGGGGGATCCGGGATTTTTTTTCTGGTATTTTGAATCAGAGAAAGGAAAGAAGGCAAAATTGTTGCTGCAATTCCAACTATCAGCGACGGCTCTTCTGATCAGTGTAATCCAGGTTTCCTGTTGACTAAAACAGCTCTCTGAATGTTGAAGCTTAACATTAGACACTATCGGGGAGATAAAAAGACCCTATACTAACTTTGAATTTAATTGAAAGGGTGAGCTCACTATCAACGATTGTTTCAGTTAATTATTCTCTCACTAATTAGTGCCTGGGATTTTCAGCAAAATGTGAGTTGGTGACAATAGTCACGCTGAAAAGTGACAAATGTCACAGATTTAGTGGTTGCTTTCTTTAAGTGGATGTCATCTAGAACCGAATTCTATGTAATCTTAAACACTTTTCTTTACAGAATCATGAAAGTAAACCTCTTTGCTTTTTATACTGGTCAAATTTTGGCAAAATTTCATTTCTTTGTAAGTGTAAGTGATGGGTATGTCAAAAACCTGTGCACAATCTAAAATAGTCCAGCAGCCCTGCATTAATGCATGTTTACAGATTGTACAGATTTACAAGAGAACAGGACATGGCAGGCTTCACGTTGCTTTTCAAAATGCTGCATTTGATTGTATTGTACAGCACCCCATGATTCTTCAGCTTTGTTCCTCTGCCAAGGAAAGAGTCAAGGCAGGGGCTTGCAGTGCTGTTTGTTTGTCTGTACATCAGTTAGAATAAGAAATTGCCAAGGCAAAACTTGGTCTTAAAGCGGAGCATGGTAGAGAAAGAACATTACGTTTCAGCCTGGGTCTGGCAGAAGAGGTGATCACTGAGTGCAGTTTTAGCTTGCTCTTGTAAAACCAGACAGAAAATCAGAAAGCCATTAATCGACGTGTTCCGAGACTCATCCATTCATCACTATGTTCTTGTACAGAATTTCAAGCTCCAGACGTCATCAATGACTACACCCAATGTATTTGCTGAGTGAAACTAAGTGCCTAAGTGAACATATTTGCATAACATTTAATCAACACATATTGTGTTCAACATATATTTGCCACATGCAGACCCTTCTCTCCAAATGATGATACACAAGTTTTATGTAACGTGTTACAGAAATTTGGAAATGTTCAATCTATTTATGTTAAAATAACACTGAACTGCAGCCATATGTCCTCCCGTAATTCCTCTTATGCAACACTACCGATTGCAAAGGTTTCCTAACTTATAATAATAGAAACAAAATCACAAAGTCGAAGAAATCTGAAGAAGTTACTACATTGAGGTGCAGCTACAGCACTGCAGTCTGTGTGAGAACAGCGAAAAGGTTACAGTGCTCTTTAGTTAAAAAAAAAGTCTTTGTGCTATAAAAAGCACTGCCCATCTGACCTGCAGACAGACGGGAACCACAATCTGGCACAAAGAATCGTTGGATTATCAGCTTCATTTGTTTGATTTAAATTGCTGATAAATCAATTTTTCTGACTGAAGGACAGAAAAAAAATCATGGTTAAAATAAGGATTTGCTAATTTTGTTCCCAACCGTCCAGTACATCTCAGCCACTGACTGGAAATATCCTCTGGCTTAGGTAGGTTTGAGTATACCACACACTGCAAATGTAAAACTTTTGACATAAATTCAGTTGTTGTATTAATGGACTTAAAACTGAATTTTCTACAGCACATATTTAGACACATACAGTTAGGATATGGAAACATTTTATTTCCCTTTAACTTGAATGCATGATGTATCTTTTAACCTCAGATTTTTCTAATTAAAGTAAATTCTGTATAGACACAATATACAGAACAAAAATGAGTTACAACAGTTAGATTCAGTCTGGTTATTGGGCCTCTGTCCTTGTCTCAGTATATATGAATGACAAGGGAATCTAGTGATTAACTGAAGTATGCCTGACGCCATAATGAAGGAGACTTTATGAAACAATATTCAAGGCACTCTGCTGCTTCTTACTTTCTCCTTGGGAGAGCATCATGCATTGAAGTACAGTCTGCACAGATGTTTTGAAACTCTTGAATGATGCTTTTGTCAGATGGTGCTACAGCAATAAAATTTTATAGATTTTATCACAGTAGAGACACAGTTTGGAGACGCTTTAAGTGGTTGTGAGTTAGCCTTAAGAGTAACTAAAACACATTCAAGACAGTTGCCAACTTTTACACAAGCTGATATCCAAATAAGTTCATCCCAAGGTCACACACTGTAGTGCTAAGAGAAATTGCAAGGGAGCCAAAAGCTACATCTCAGACTGTACAGGTTTAATCAGCATGTTAAATGCTAAAGTTTATGACAGCAAGTAGAAAAAAAACAACCTCCAGAACAATCATGTCTTGTTTGGAAGTCAGGTTGTCAGGAGAAATCTTCCTGGCAGCACCATTTAGGTATGTAAAGTTGCATCTGAGCAAAAGGCACATAAAACCTTAGGATTGAAAGTCATTGCACTTTCTTTTATTCACATTACTAGACACAAAAAGCATCAGTATCATATCAGTGTAATGGAAATAATTTTTCCAGTCAAGTCCTGGAAGCTGCCACCAAGCTGGTGTTTAATGTGCTTTTATGGAAATACAGAAAAAGGAGAGAGAGAGGAATAGGCGAATGTGAGTAACATGGACCCTTGTTATGTGCAGCATGAAATATGGAATATTAATGCACCTGGAGGAAAACGTGGAAGCATCTATCTATAGACAGCATCTCTTCTTGCATTAGTAATGACATCAATGCATTTCATTACACCTTTGTGCCTCACTGTTCCATCTGGTTTACTCTTCTTGTCTGAGGTAGACTTGCATCAAATAGCACTGGCGGTAAATTTGGCTGGTTAAGATGATTACTATGAACAACACACTTTGCTGCCTTGAAATGGCTCAGCGCTTGGGCTCTGCCAACCGCCTCATGGGAGCGCTCTGCTCTTCTCTCATAGCCGTATGAGGCATCTGTGCTCGAATAACAAGACACCTTTGAAGATTCTCAATTGCAAGATGTGGACTATATCGCATCATTATTAGCGGGAAACCTTGAAGACTAAAAAAAGATAATCATACTGTACACATGCATTGTAATTGCAGCAACTGCAACATATCGCTTATACCGCTTTTATTTCGTAAAACACTTGAGGTTGCTCTTATGTTCATATAAATAAAGTTGAGTTGAAAAATATTTTGGATGCCTGCCACAACAAATGAGAGCTTCTTTACTGACACTGAAACCATTTTAAAGCCGTTTTGAGGTTTAATAAACAGACCAACAAGGTCAAGTTAAAACTCTGCTTTAGTTTGCATTTTAAATGAAATGCTATGATTTCACCGAAGCTCACAAGTGTCTTCCATTCCTTATTGCATATCTATACAATAAATGTAACAGTATGAATTTTTTTTCCCTCGTGCCAAGACATACTACCCACTCAAACATCCTGTCGTTTTCATTTTGTGCTCACAGCCAGCAGAATGCTCATAAGCGATGAAAAATATATGCGGGTGATAATTTGCATCACATGCATCAGTTTAATTGTGGAAAGCTTTAAAGGCACCTGCTGCACTTTCAGTCACAGAGGCCTGAGCATTACCACTTATAATACCTCTAATCATGACTTATAGGAGGTTAAAGACACTAATCAACCACACAAACGGCAGCAGCAGTTGTGACAAAAGTAGCATCATAAACACTGAGAAGACTCATAGAGCCATTTTAGATGCTTTCTAGTAATCATGGCCAGGGCTTTAACCCTGGTGGGGAGCTACAGTATAGCTGTTTATGGATGAGGTTGTTTCACAGTCAATAAATATTCCTGAACAGCTTCCAGCCTCCAAAATTGCAAAAAGTATCCAAGTGTGTACAGCACCCTGCAGAGGCTTCAGGATGACAGTTTGTGAAGGGTAATGAGGGCATGTTAAACAAAGCTGGTAGAATAAGACTGCCATTTCTCATTGAGAGCTGTTGTGCAGAAAGTGAGAGTTATGGAGACATATTCGTTCCTATTTGTCGTCCAACTTACAGTATTTGAAGCACACTTCTCCCAAGGTCTATTAAATACAGCTCAGTGGAATGATGTAAATGAATAATGCAGCCTAAAACTTGTCAATGACAACATATGGTTCTCGAGCCAATATATGTGGTTTGAGTTTGAAAGTGGCATCATATGCTTAGCACAGTGTGCACAGACTTAACGAATAAAAATCAATCAAATCAATTAAATCTGACCAAGCAAAAGCTGAAGGGAAAGTCTTATGAATCTTAAATAAGCACACATGCAGCTGGCATACGCTGACTTCAGCTTTATTATGGTTGAATTGCTGTTTCTGCTCCTTTCCGCAAGATGAAGCCAGGCTGCCAGTTCTTCTTGAATGTTTGCAGCTCAAGTTACCTCGTACAACCTTTTCTTTTACATGACTGTTAAAGCCTTTTCCAAGTCAAAATTCAGCTGGTGATGGGTTGGGGTGAAACTCTGTTGATTCAACTGGCTTTTTGAAATGATGCATTAAAGCTGTACCCTTCGAAAGCCACATTTTGCATTTCTAAAATGCTAAATATGTATAACTGTTATTATCTGCCATCTCACTGTTTATTTTTAGTACTTTTAGCCATCCATCTACTTGGCTAGATTAAAGAAAGATAATGTTTTGATATTAAAAACTGCCTTTCTAGACCTCTAGACACTCCTCACATGATGTGACGAGGTGGGATTATTCATATATCTTTCTGAAAAAGGGCTTTTCTCTGACAAATGGACATTTCTTAGAATTGTGCATGAAATAAAAATTGGCAGTAGTGCAGCATTACTGAAGCTAACTGCTTTGCCTCAATGATGGTTTAATAAAGATTTAACAGTGCTGTGCATCTCTAATCTTATCTACAGCGTAGTAGCCCCAAGCTGCAAAACATTACTAAAGAAATTAAACTGGAACAAAATAACAGAAAAATAGTACATTTGTAATGAGAATCAGATTTTTCTGTGTCCTTGAATCTGTATGCTGTGTTCTTCCACTGACAACCTTTTTTGTGTGCGCTGTGACTATTCTGTGAAGGCTAGAATTCTTCTGATTATTTTTTTTCATTTTTTTTTTTTCTGACCTTCAGATTGGGTCACATGACTCGAGTCTCCTTATCTATGTGGATAGCTCTACAGAGGATGGCTTGGTCTTGTATGTGGATGGCATGAAACTCTGCCTTTTTGTGATTGTGCGCAATATGGTAAAGTGTGATTTTGTTTATTTTTGCAGGGAAAAAAACAAACTAAAAAATAGAAAAAAGTCCTTTCTTTGAATGTGACTGATTTTCTGTGTTATAGTATTATAGTACTGTTAATCTGTATTATATATTTTTTTTTATTCTTTAGTTTTTTCCCATGACGTAGTGTTTTGCGTCTCCCTGTATAACTGTGATCTGGCTTAATGAATACTGTATGCAGAAAAATATTAAATGTCTATATAATTTAAACTCAATGTTTTTAATATCACTTGTGATCTTTCTGAGATAGTCAATAATGATATACCTCTACTCTTTAATGTAGCATATATTCAGTAGTGAATGGTAATTTCCAACATAAATGGTAAAAAGCATCTAATGCAGTTTATTCACATCTCTTTCTGATTCCTCAATAATAGTTTATTCCTCTCTTATGGCATATCAAAGGAGACTCCATCCGTTTTACATTTCAAAGTTTGTTTGTGGGTTATGGGAGTTGTGTAAAGACTTCAGCGAGACCACAGGGAGCTCCCTGAAATCTGATAAATGTCCACTGGAGCTGAACACAACAGGTTTGAAGTGTGAAGTAAGAAAAAAGCCAGCAGAAGCCTGTTTCTCATCTTTGGTCAGAGCTAGCAGTCAGAAATTACATTAGCTGTTATGAACTCAACACACCATAATCTCTGTCTGAAATTCACAATTATGTTATGGGTAACGTGGTTGATGGGGTTTAGCATAGAAGATTGCAGATTAAAAAGACTACAAATACCTGTGTCTCTGGAGCAATGATTTTCAAATTTGCAATGTTTTGTTGTGTTTAGCAAAAAATAGATCCTCATGCAAACTGAGCATTTCCTATTGTTGCTGCATCAAACTGAGAGCAAACAACTGCCAAAGCACGGGGTGGCTTTTAATGATTAATCAAAAATGTGTTCCTTTAAAAAGAGTGTTTAAGCATGTTTGACTGGATTCCAAACAGATGCACCAGTTAGGTTTTAGCAGTGTTTTTGCCAAAGTATCTCCTGAAGAGTGTTTACTTTCATCTTAAACTGCTCCTGCTGTTATTAATGTAGCTTTGGGTGTAACAGAATGAGAGTTCACATTACATTACATAAAGACGAACAAAGATGCGTCCACTCATGCATTTTCTAAATGTATATCCTTACATTTTCAGGTTCATGCGGGGCAGGATCCTATCCCAGCTGTCTACGGACTCAAGGTTGGTTAGGCCCAGAAGGTGTTGTCATTCCACCACTGTGCCACCATTTCATTAAAACTGGATTCATACAATGCTGATTCAGAGGTAACTTGCTACGGAGGCCAACAGAGCATGTTGAATCTTCCCTGTGATTCAATCCCATCTCCTGAGCATGCACAGGACAATGGATAGCAGAAAAATCCCCTTTTAATAAAGAGAAAACCTCCAGTAAAACCAGATTTGGGAAAAGCAGCTATCTGCCTGAAGCGATTTGGGGTAAGAGGACATGCTGCGAAATGTTACAACAGACACTTTTAATACACCTCTGGAAAAAAGGATACTGCATGACACTCTTTTGCAGCCTGGAAAAAGCAAATTATAAAAAGTTTTGAGGATTTCAGTTTAATCAAATTCTTAAAAATTTGCATAAAACTAAGAACTAACTTTCAGTAAAAATATCAGGAGTTTCTTGTCCCTGGGGCGGTCCCACTTCATGATTATATCAGATACATTTTTCGAAAATTTTCATTAAAGTTTCTTCATAAAAACGGGATCAATAAAGCAACTGTTTTCCTTCCAAAGTCTTAATAGCAAGATGACTGGTACATCAGGTTTGGCCTGATTAATCAACGATCAACATGGATGTTAACAGCATGCTGGTGATGTCCACTGTGATCTATGATTGTTTCTTCCATTGAATTAGGTTGCATATATATATATATATATATATATATATATATATATATATATATATATACATAAATACAGTATATGAAACATGTATATGTATTTACTGTACTTTAAGCAGGGTTTCAAAATGGTGGTGGCATCTTAGCAGCCTCCATATATACCTAAAATATGCTGAAGGTAGTGCCGTTTAATGCATTAATTTAAAGAGAAAAAAAAAGACAGCAATATTGAGATATTAACCAGCTGTAGAGAGAATCACCAGTGTGTAATTGTTGATGCCTCCTTTTATGTTTGCTATGACCTTGTTAGATTTTTAGCTTCCATCTCCAGAATGATTGTGTCAATATGTCAGCGTTGCTTGAGTGTCTTAAACGATCAAATTAGAAAGAGTAGAGTGCAGTAGTACAGTGCAAGATCACGTAAAATGACATCACCTTAGTCTAATGTTTGTGATAAAAAGAAAATATAAAAAAATGTTTTTCACATCTTTTGTGTCACTATTTTGCACTGCAGTTCATGTTTTCATTCTTCCATCTCTTGCAATGCAGAGCAGTTACCAATTTCTCTCAGCAAAAAATAAACGTAGTCAAAACCATACATTAAGTTACAGAACTGCAATGGATTTGATCATCAAATAAAGAGAAATGAACATTTTTAACATGACCAAAGCCAGCTGTGAGAGAATCTCTGCAGTTTTTGTAGGTTTTTGACGGTGTGTTTGTGTGTGTGACTGCCCGTGTGCATGTCTAGCCCGCCTAGCCTGCCTCACCATCACTCTTGAGGTAATGTAATATGTGACCCAGGGGAAATTGAGCCCTCTCCAGCTGACCCTCTGATGCCCCTGTCCTTTTGTTTTCCATCTCTGAAGCTAAAATAAACATTGGAGCACATCTCACTGCAAAAAGCCTCCAGCACAAGCATTTTCTGACACAAATACATTGATCTAAGCATTACCTGTCTTCAGTTATATTCAATTTTGGAATTAGGCTTAAAAACAGCATCCTTGAAATATCATGCTAAATTATTTGCTCCACTTCAGACATCTCTCTGGAGGCGTCGGCTGCTCTTTGCCTTGCCATAGCCAGACAGTTCTAACACCAGCGCTGAGGCCCTGGAGAATGAAGTGCGGCAGATTTTTACTGAGTGTGTTCAACATGCGGATACATTGGGAGTGAGATGAGGGGTCAGCTGCAGTGCAAGCCTTCTTGAATTCCAGTTGAGAGAGTAGAAGGCCTTTGGCTCTGGGGGTCACGGTATTGGCTGACTCATGTAGGGGTCAGGCATTCAAGATAAACTCGATGGAAAACATACACTGCAGCACAACAGAGCAAGACTGGCTCTGGGCTTCCCTGGGTTTAAGTGATGTGTTTATTAACATGATGCTACCATTAATAATCTCAAATGGCCCAACAGCCCACCCAGTGCTCCCTATATTTTGAACATTTGGGATTACCAGGTTTAGAACATCAACATTATCCGAATAAAATAATATTAGATTATAACATCTACTTGTAACTAGAAGATGGACAGATGCTTTTTATGTGTTTTATAACCTTTTGGTCATGGCTGCATTGAATGCATGTGTCCTCTACCGGAACTGCATTGATGCCAGAATAACCTGCCGTGGGTTCATTAATGAGCTCTCCATTTGTGATACAGTGAATCAACATCAGTACATCCAGCACTCTGTTTTCTTACTTTAGCATTATGTGATGCTTTGCTTGTAATTACCTCAAATAATCATTAAAATAAATATTTTATTTAATCATATGTTAGCTGATGAGTGAATAAGTAATTAACATTTTATCTTAAATAAAACACTGTAGTAATTCCACATGTTAATCGATTATTTATTGATTTATTGAAGCTTGTCTAATTCTGAAAGATTAAAAAGTTGGTCTTTGACAATTTATTTTCCCATTCAATGCAGTGTTGACAGGGTGTCAGGGGCTGAAACTGCAAAAGATCGACCTCCCCGCTGGCTCAGTCTATACCTGGGGTGGGGACCACAAAGAGTCTTTGGCCAGAGGACCAATGATCATTGGAGAGCGTAATAACGTAAAAAGATCTACTAAGTTGGAAACTTACAACAAACAAACAAACAAACAGTAAAATCTTAATCTTAACAGTGGCATTCTCTTTCAAAACTTAAAAAAAAGAAATGGCTTAAGCTTGACAAGATATCCATCCATCCATCCATTTTCTGAACCGCTTAATCCAAGTGGGTCGCGGGTGTGCTGGAGCCTATCCCAGCTATCAAGGGGCGAGAGGCGGGGTACACCCTGGACAGTTCGCCAGTCTGTCACAGGGCCAACACGGAGAGACAAACAATCACTCACACACACTCACTCACTCACTCCTAGGGAGAATTTAGAGTGCCCAATTAACCTCACATGCATGTCTTTGGACAGTGGGAGGAAGCCGGAGTACCCGGTGAGAACCCACGCATACACGG
>JAVQJG010210754.1:0-22851 GCA_036024015.1 Craterocephalus amniculus
ATGGAGGGCTGGATTCACCTCCTGCCAGCTGGATATCAGATGGTTTCCGTCTGACTGTGGAGCTCTGATCTACGTTGTTTTTATTGTCCTATGATGTTCTGTGCCTGAGTGGCTTTACAGGTTATGACCTAACCCAGCTGTTCACTGTCCCTGTCGTTTTCATGGGTGTGAGTGTGTTTCCGTTTTTAGAGCACGGTGAGGACCAAAACTTAACATGAAACCAACTTTATGGAGACTTCCTGTAAAAATGGGGGCATTAATATAGTTCAAACACAATAAAAATAATTTTAAAGGAATCAGGGTTAGAAATAAGATTTGACTCTGTCAGTAGTGTGCCATTTACCTTATTGATCAGCTCACATCACACCTGCCAGCTTGTTGGTGTCACCTCATGCCTCAAAAACCACCTGCTGACTCATATCAGTGGAGGCACATGTACTGTATGTATTTATGGATTCTCCCTCATCTGGCTTCAATCCCCATTTGTTTGCTCTCTAGAGGCCGATACAGTATGCAAAATAAAACTCTTTCATTTCATCTGATGAGACTGAACTTGTTTGATAGAGATTATACTTCTTTTTTTCTTTTCTACTGAAAGCTTTATTATAAACTTTCAAATCTGGGATTTAAAATCCAGAGGCAGTGTAAAGAGAATAGATTTGAGTTGCAGCTCAGTTGCATCATGGGTAATATACTGTAGGATGCAATTATTTTTAGATCCTTAGAAAAATCAGGACATGTTCAGTCCTGAAGCTTCACTGTAACAACAGACATCAGAGTAATTTAAAGATGTCCAAACTCTTTGCTGAATGACATGTAATATTTTTTTTAAGAATTGCCGTTATGTTTACTTTAAATTAATGAATTTAATTCAACTTCTTGTAGACTGTTTAAGTACTTATTTAAAAAAACAAACATTACTTGTTTTACTTACAGAAACGGACATATCTTTATTCAACACAGTGTTATATATCAAATCTAGAACCTTTTCACACATTTCCCTCTATCACATGCAAATACTGAGGGCTGCTCACCCTGTGTCGACCCTTATAGTGGTTCCTTTGTCAAGAATAGTTGTATATCTGCTGGTGAAAGGTTGCAATTACAAAACACGACAGGGATCTTTATGCTTTGGTTGGCCCACTGGAGCATATGACATACAGAGAAATGAACATAGACGTGCCACTATGTGAGGCTAGACGTGCTGAGAAAATATAAAAGATAGACAGGGTTCATGAGCTCTACTTGATATTTAGCTAAAAAGTCGTACATCGCACCAGCTTAGTAAGGATTTCATCCCTACTTTGCATGTCTTTGCTAGTCAGCAGTATAATTCATCATGTGTTCTTTTTTCAATGGTATCAAGTCTTATCACCTATCAGCACCTCGCATCTGACTTAATGCTTTCTTGCAAGACACCTCAAGACGATGGTGCTATTTTTATATGACAGCAGCTGTGGCATTTAAATGGTGGAGAAGACTGTCAGTGGTTATTCTGAGCATTTACACACTGCACCAGGCCATATAAAACAACTTATTTATGTGTGTGTGAGCGTAAGATTCAGGGGAAAGAAAAGAGAAAGTGTGAGAGGCTTCTTTGACCCGAGTGAAAGTGAGGAGAAGATCAAGTTGCCGGTGCCACTAAGTGAGGTGGCTATTCCAAGAAGTGGTGTACAGTTTCATCTTTGTCATGTTGAAATGCCAGTCTCAGGCTCAGGCTGTCTGTCTTTCAAAGACTCCGTGCTAATTCCGAACTGTTTTCCAGACGCCTTTGCATACCACAGGATTCATGTGTCAAGACGTCTTGTTCTGTGTAATGGCAGAGGTGTGGAGAGACGGTGAAAGTAGGTATTTGTTGTGAGATTGAAGGAAGCACAAATCATTTCCCTCCCTGAAAGGTGATCTGGATTATACATTTTGTGCATCCCAATCAACAAATTGACATGTTAAGCAGCTCTGGTTGTGTAGCCTAACTAACTCAAATAGCATGAGCCATGCCCTTTACCAATTCTGTGTTAAGTTTTAATACACTGCGATGCCACACACAGCGTTTTCTATCATCCTCATCTTCTCTATCCTTTGAACAGGAGTTTCATCGGCATACCTCCCTGGATGATTTACTAATTGCATGCTCAAGGCCGATGTGAAAAATCACCAGACAAATTAAAAACCACCCATATTTTTCAGTAATAAGCAAAACTGTTTTCTAAATGTCCTTTAATATGCAAAACACCAACACCAGAGGACAAATTCCTCATGAGCAGGTCTAAGGAGCTGAGGGGAACTAACGGGCTAAAATAATTAGTCTTCCCCAGTGATCACCATGCTCGTTAATCAGCTTACAGTTAACCGTGAAGGAATAAATAGCTTTCCTACTAGTTTCTAAATCCACAGAACATTAATTACAGATGTATTACAACAAATATGTAGGTATTTAGTCATTACTAACCACACTGTAAGGTAGGATCCGTCTCTGCTGCAGTCATTCAAAGCTCATGATAAATGCCCAATGTGGCTTGAATAGTCAGTCAAAGAGAAATGCAATAAATCAGTGTTAATCATGCCTCAGACACTTTAATAGGAAATCTGGTTACTGAAGAGGAGTGAAGCCTGCTCTTCACAGAGTGAATGTCTTATAGGTTAAGCATCTGTACATGTTAAAAATAAATACATCCAGAAAGGTTTAGGGCTGCTGACATAGAGTGGATTATAGTCTTCATAATGTATTCTTGTTATGCGTTAAACATGTTTTCTTTGTGATTTATGACAGAGTTTGACCTGCTCATTACTGCTCGGTTCCAGTTTAGTTAACACACACAGGACCTGTCTCTCTCCATTTCTCGCCCACTCCCAGGCTGCGATAGGTGTGAGCTAACTTATTTGCATGATTATTTTCATACCTCCTCACTGCTTTTCTCACTGCATATAGATGCATACATCAGATGTGATCTTTTCACTAAGTGTATGTGTGCGTGGTCGCTGTGTACTTTTTAGCATGTGCTCACAGATTTGTGTGTATAAGAGAGAGTTAGCTCATATTATGCATGTCACGTCACAGCCAATTAAGCCCCTGCTTATTGGAGCCCCTTAAACTGCGATTTTTCACAGAAGGAAGTGTGAAATCTCAAGGATTGGATGGAAATTACACCACCAAACCTTCCAACTTCTTTTATGTTAACCTGCTTCTTCAAGGACGCCTTCACGCTGCACAAAAAGAAAATGATCTGAAAGACACCGGCCCCCGTTTACATCTGGTGTTAAGATGCATCCTTTGGTTATCTAGTCTCTGATATAGCCCAGAACATAAGTGTTAACACTGTTACGAATGCTCATCTTAAAGTCTAGACAATTTCCTTTAAATAAAAAATGTATATATAAAAGTTAACTAACAAATGACTTGTGTCTGTAATGTAAAATACTTCAATCAGCTAAATAATGTGATGATAATCTAACAATTATCTTTTTTTTGGCTCAGCTCCAGAAATTATATTTAGTTCATTTAGCTCTTTTTTTAAATTCCTGTCTACTTTACAATGGACCAATATAGGTATTTTATGTATGCATATTTCATTGTTTTTTCTCTACAGCTGTCTTCTGTAAGGTGAAAAACAGGTGTATGAGGTCTTCACTCCACAGATATCTTCAAAATTAGATTTGCCTGTGAACAAAATGTCACCATGGTTATTGCTTTACAAAGAAATCTGTGTAAGGTTGACGCTCACTGACATGGATGTTATTTAACTTGAATAATTTCCCTGATCTCTGAGCAAGAAGAAGTACAAACCCATCAAATGACAGTGGGAAGGGTGTTGAATGTTTTTAAAAGTGAGTTTACCTGTGTTTAAAAATAATGGCTTTAATTAGAATTTCTGCCCCACTTGCAATCTATGGTTGAATAGTAATTTTATGTAAAACAGACATGAATGTTTTTACCATTACTTAACCACAGCCAGTCTTTTTTTTCTAACACATTTCCATCAGTAGTGTGTGGACTGTTGCCCTCACTCTCTGTACATCTCAACTTCATCTAAGTGCATGTCTCTGGGCAGATGTCTCATGTCTCCATATTTGGCCTTAAATCTCAGCCAATGTTTTCATACTTAGGTTCTGGGCATGTCCAAGCAGCTTGTGTTAGATAGGTTCAAGTCCTCCTATAACAAGGTAAAAATGAACATCTTGTGTTTTCTGATCTTTAAAAGTAACATATGTGTCAGTCAACAGTGTTTTACCAAAGGATGTTTAGATAATCTAACTCATCTCCAAAGCTGTGCATTTTTTCCTCAGCTGCGAAGTTGTCTAGACATAAAATATCACCCAGCTGCGTCTGTCGACCCAGAAATCTGTGTCTTTATAAGTTTGTGTGCACACAAGTTTGCCTCTCCATCTGTGTATCTTAATGTGTCTTTGAGCGCGTGTTTGTGTGTGTGTGTGTATCTGATTTTACAAGGCGTAACCTTGTCAAATAGGGGTGCATCATGTGCTGATCATCCCCCCGTCTGTCCCCAGAACAAATGTCTCCTCTCTTCGGCACTTTGTAAGGCCTCTCTGTCTTCACTGCTAATTGGGTTAGCTTGGCTGTCTGTGGATCTTTCCAAGCTTGTGAGAATCCCATAGGACTATTGGAGTTTGAAATCAGCCCACTAATGTTATGACTGTTCTAATGCAAAGCATCAGGGAGGGGATTAGATACTGACCGTGCTGAATAGGTTACAAGTGAGATATTGATCTCTTTTGGGAAGAATGTGCGTTCTCACTAAGTGGAGGTTCCCAATTTTGGGAGCAAAATTCTCTGCTTTTCTTGTTCTTTTTTGTTTTTGTTATGCGACGACCACCTGCTTTTGCAGACACACAGATTGGCAATGAAGTAAGTTTTCCCTGCTTACTGTCAACAAATCCCTGGAAAAATTGGAGCTATGTCTCTCTAAACTTCCTGACATATCACATAGCTTTATGATAAGATGCTCAACTCTAATAGTCTGGATTTTGTCAGTGATCTTTTTTAAGAAATAAAGATGTCGTTGCATTCTAACACCTTTTGATATAAGGCAAAGTTAAGTAACCCAGCGCTATATCTCACTCATTGTGCTTCCCAACCCCCACTGCTGCCTTTCATCTGCAGTTCAGCTTCTTCTTTGTATGAAGAGAGAGAGAGAGAGAGAGAGAGAGAGAGAGAGAGAGAGAGAGAGAAAAGGAGAAACTGCAACACCCAGAGCAGAACTTCAGAGAATTGGTTGGTACTAATTGATATTCTAAACTTGCTTGTCCACCCCTGAGGCCACCCCGTTTCTATTAAACGATACAGGATAACCAACAAAACTTCTTTTCTTGTGGATCTAAGCAAAATATTTGAGCTCATACCCATGAAGAGTGAGAAGTTCCTGGAGGACACGCTCAAGAGGAGAAAACACTCTTTTCCTCCTTTTATACCTGTTTTTTCTTATTGAAAGTTAATTACTGAAAAGTTATATTTACCAGTGCTGCTTTTTGGATGATGTCTATCTATGGCATTATTATTGCATGGAGCATACTCTGCCTGCATAAACGCTTCAAATTTTTAATAAGATCTCATTATTTGTATTCAATATATGTACTTGTGATCCTTGTCAAATGGATGTACAGTACCTGACTGACTTGAGACATGCGCTGAAATTGCTACATAGGAGATTAAACTATGATTTCTCTGTGGATTAACATGGAAAAACTGTTTAGTAACTCGCAAAAAGACAAACAGTGATACGAAATGTGAAAGAAGTAGGTGGTGGCATGTGATAAAAGCAAAGAAATATTCACAAGATCACAACATGGGCTTTCTCTTAACTTGGTGATGATTGTGTAACAGGAAAAAAATTAGGATGATTTTATGGTTGCGGTTTTAGCTCGATCTTTCCTCTGTGTGCATGGTTGGGAGGGAAATAAAGCCATTCACCTAGATGTTGTCAATTCTGTGATCCTGATGACTGTAATGTTAAAAACCTTCAGGGCATACTATTTCTTTTAACTTTGGCTGCGGGAGACCACTGTATATGTAAGTACAGCCAAACTGAGTGTACAGGTATTTCTAAGTTCCAGATCTTAAAATCTGCATTTTATCAGAGCAAAGCAGATGCCTAAAAATGCTGTTAGAAAACCACAAGTGAACACATTAAGCTGAGTCTTAATCGGCTGCTTTTTAGTCAAAATGTTTGAGCCATTTAGTGTATGTGTGTGACAGAAAACATAATATGTGGAATGGGCAAAGGGCTGGGGTCTGAATGGAAAAGAAGATTCTATGCAATGTGCCGGTTTCCTTTGTTAGGCAGCTTCAAATGAATCGTCTTAATTATGGTAAAGTGGATTAATGCGGATTATGATTAATCTGATTTTACAGAGAACTAGATTGAATTGGATTATTATGAGGCTGGATTGACTGGATCCTTAAAAGTGCCTTGAGATAACTTGTCGTGACTTAGTAATTTACATTTAAACTGGCAATAAAAACATGCAGAGTCATAATCCTTCTTAATATGTGTGATACACCCACTCTGAGTCTTGCTGAGTATACATGCCAGAGTTAAACGGCCTTCAGCTGAATGATCTGAGTGTGCTGGTCTAATTTTCAGTGATTTCATTTTCTACAGTTGTGTTGGGACAAGCATTTTTCTTCGTGTTATATGTAAACGAGGCGTGACTAACCAACCTGACTTGCCTCAAAGCTAGAAGTAGAAATTTGTATCAGATACATGCTGATGGTGTGTAACATCATTTGTCTCTTAGCACTGACTCCCTCCCTTTGTGCACTTCTTTGGCCGAGGCCTAAAGCTAACACTGTCTTTCTAGGACTATCCCCAAGATGTTGGTTCGAGTTTCAACCAAGGTCACCCATTAATTTTCCAGGGCGTGACAGTTCTGTGATACAGATGTGGGTCAAAGCTCTCACAGTGTGTGAGAGCTTTTTTTTTTCTTCCCTCAATGACCCACCGCTAAGGGCTGTATGAGAAATTGAGGGGTGGTGGTAGAGGTATTGTAGATATATAGACGCAATTTCTTCTGAAATGTCTCACTGGAATTCCAGTATAATTTTAGACTCTTTGCCAATCTTATGTGCTGAGAGGAATCTCTAATGATCTTTCATTGATTCTGAAGCACAACATGGAGGCCTATTAAATTGATGGTAGTAGAAGCAACAGGAGCAACACTCAACACTAGTAGATTTCCTCTGTGTCACTGTCAGGATCTCAAGTCTGTATTTTACAGGTGAAGGGTGCCACGTTTAACCAAGATTGGTTTTCTCATTAGTTGTTAATTGTTTAGCTCGCACAAAATCCGTGATGGCTCCACAAGGGTTTAATGTGTAAAGAAGTGGAAGAACAGCGAAGTGGGAATCTGCTAGAACATAAACTGCTGTTTATTCTTCAGTTGTCTTCTTGTACTGAAGGTTCCCATCAGACAAAGTCATGCAAAGTGGAGTATCTCAGCCAAGAAATCTTTATCCTTGCTCTCATTATGGTGAATGGTGACAATGTTGGCCATCAACTCACATACAGTACTATCCTGCTTGTATCCCCATTGTCTTGGTTATAATGAACTGTACAACAGCCAGCACAGACTGTGCTTTTGCCAGCCTGTCTCTTCCCAACAATGAGTTTTGTTCTTTGTTTAATGGCAGAATATTACCGCCACAGTTAAAACTCGCTCAGCAGTCCCCGCATCCATTCTTCTCCATCCCTAATAATCTAACATGATCAAATTCAGATGAGTCTATGCAAATGTTTCCACCGAAAGCCTCACGTGACATTTCCTCCTTGTAGTCAGTCCAAGATGAGCTATTAAATTAACTTTTAGAGGCACCAGGGCTGTGCAGTGTGTGTCAGGAATAAAAAATATATTAACATATGGCTTTGGCAAGAAGGATGCATATTTATCTCTCCCCTCATAAGACATATCAACCAAAGAGACATTTTCAGTTCTGAGAAAATGTGTGTGAAGTGATCCATTAGAGAAATCGAAAGTTCTTCAAATATCGTTAAAAATGAGCGCATGAATCATTCATAATGTGATCCTTTCAGAGCATGATGGGTACCTCATCTCTCCGCCTGTCTCTCTCTCTCATCTCTGTCACTAATTCACTGTTTTTTTTTACCCCCACATTTTCTCTACATCTTTTTCCCAAGTCTACAGACACTCATAAGTGCAACAGTAAGTTGTCATTTCATTTTACACTTCTTCTTTTTCTATCCCTTTTAGTTTAACCATACAATTATTTATTGTTTTTAGAAAGCCTAAATACATCTCAGCCATTCAACAGAACTGAGTTAGTGTTATCAGTGGTGAGATAACAGATGGATGAAGGACAGGAAGTGCTGCATAAATTTCATGTTCAGTAGATAAAAAGAGATATGCAATACCGTATTCTTTTTATTTGACTTTAGGAAATGAGCCTTTTTTTGTGTGTGGAAACAGATAATTCCACATCTCCAAAATGATTTTTTGATGGTGGTAGACATTCACATCACATTCATTCAGGAAACCCAAGTAAGCCATCTCCTTATATTTATGGTTTTTTTCATAAGTGAGAGAAGCCCCATTACATTTAAAAACATAAAACAGTGGGATCTACGTACAGCTCAAATTTGCTCACTACCTCTTAAGCCCTAAACATATTTTCAGAAATAAAAACAGACAGTAAGGTTCATACGTATGTTCTTGGTGTCTAGGGACATCTCGGGTCCTCAGAGAACGTTTTCCCAGTTAAAACAGCCTTGTGTTTGTTTCTGCCGCCTGTATAAAGTAAAATAAAACAGAAAAGAAATGAAAAGTTTCTCTCCGCACCCACTATCTCCCTTTTGACAGATGCAAACAATTACAAGCACAAAGCAGAATAATTTTCTAAACATGAATTCTTGCACTAAAATACACTTTCATTTTTTTTGTGAACATTAAGGTCGAACATTATGTTTTGTGATTTGCAAATCAACACCATTGTCATGTGTTTTCATTTTATAGGTGATTATGTCTGTAATCTTTTCAGCCATTATGATGGCCCACAGCGCTTTTTTGTATACGCTAATAATAACATTCATCGTGTATAATTAGAAAAGTCACTAGTGTAGTCTTACTTGGGGGCTAAGGAGTGGTTCCCCTGAAAACGAAATAATGATATAACACTACAATTTAATGATAAAATGTTAATAAATTGTATCAGCATTTTGTAAGAAGATAACATAAAATAAAATGAAATAAACAGCTTTGTCTAATTTTAGAATGGTTGACCCAGTTGGGTAAAATGAATTGGCGCTCCCATTTACACCTCAACATCATCAGCAATTTTCAGAGGGGGTCACAATGTTTATGAGTTGATTTTTAATTTATATGTGAAGTGTGTGTATATGTGTGTAAGAAAAACGATGTGCAAACAGGTGGAAAAGACAAGTCGGCGCAGTCACTGAAGCAGAACTAGAGTGCTGAAAAGGAAAGATATCCTGTGAGAAACAACTCATTTTTAATAAGCTGGGACGTCCTCCGGATGTATCTTTGGAGTAAGCGGACAGAAAACTAACAGATTTTGGATGAAGCGCGAATGCATTCATTAACTGATGTATGTCAATTTGCATTCAACTTTTAAGATGATGAATGATTTATTTTCCTGCTGGAAGGTCACAAGAGTGAAGAAGTCCTGATTTATTTGTGTGAAGCACAGTGAGACAGCAGCTCTTCGCAGCAGACTGATTTTGTTCTGAGGGATTTGTTGCCACTCTCAGCATCATCTGGATCTTACGTGTTCACCACACCAGATCGATTTTGCATGACGTGGTATATAGCTAGACCTAATCCCTTTTTATCCATATGTTATAAGGCTAAAGCAAGGGGGCATTTTCCGCCCTCACAATCTGTTTAGGCTCAAACGCTCTGCAGTGCATTGTAAAATAATATTGACTTAGGCTGAAATGAATAAGATTAAACATGCAATATTTATTGCATTCCTCTGCGCCCGTAATTTTCTCTGGAGGTACTTCACATAAGGCTGCAGCTGCGTGATATCCCAACTTTAATAATTTGTGCTCTGGCAGGGTGAACGTGACCGTTTCAGTTTATATAACCAGTTACCAACTCTCTCATGTCGGCTTAGAATGCGAAATTTAATCTATCATGCTAAATGATATATTATGTAAAAAGGCCACAGGAAGTGGTGTGAAACAATGTATTTGCCAGGTGAGCAAAAGCAAGGCTTTCTGCATGCGTGCGTGCGGTTATGATAGCTGTTAATGCATTTGTTCATTCTAACAGCTGGAAGATGAATTCCCTCCGATGCAGTACTAAACTTTCAATTACAGCGTTTCCTGTGTGCACGTGTGCTTTCTGTGCTTATATGTGGGTTTTTGGTGGTGGTGGGGGAGGGTGGGAGGCTTCTACGCAGTGTGCACGTGGATTAAGCACTTACTTCCATATGTGTGTCTTTATACTATAATCTATATTTACGTGTATTAGTAAATATAGAGTTCTAAGGAACTCTGGCCTGCTCTTGTGTGTTTCCTCCCACGCAGTCCAGGTGGCACAAGGAGGCATCCCTTCCAGCTACGATCAACACACACACAAAAACACACACACACATTTATACACTCCCAAGCTTGCTCCGGTGGATGACTGCACGTTTCTACGGATGATTAGATTACGTAAGAAAACACTGCAGAGCCCTAATAGTTGGTAAACCCAGATTACGCCAGATTATCATCCCTTTTGCTCCGCCTCCATTCTCTCTCTCTCTGTGGCGCTGTGCATGTGCGTGTGTGTTTGTTTGTCGGAGCGCAGGGATAGTAGATGACGAGAGGATGAAGCATGTGGATGGGAGGAAAAGGGGCGATGTGTGTGGGGTGAGGTGGGAGGTGAATGATGCTGCAAACACCAGAGCCAGATGGGACAGAACCCCCTAAGCAGCTTAGAGTCACAGTAATCATGCAGGCTAAGTTGCCATCAATGGTTGGGGGTTTGTATTTGTTTATGAGTGTGTGTGCGTGTGTTTGTGTTGCATGCATGTTGATGTGTAAATGTCATACATTAAACTTGCAGCACACTGGCAGCTGCTTATGCACATCCAAAGAATGTGAGAAAGAGAAAAGAGATGTCCTGCGATTGTGATATTAGAGGAGACACGAGAAGCTGAGAAGAGGATGTAGTGGAGATAAAGAAGGTGAGAAGGTCAGAGGCATGATATTATTTTGTCTTGGTGCTAATGAGATGTTACAGAAACAATGAAGCAGGAAATGTACAGAGGACAATAGGTCAAGCAGCAGTACTGTGAAAAGTTGTGAGGCAATAATGATTTTCATTCACAAAGATTTTACATTTGGCCACAATTAGGTTGCATGATGGGAACTTCTTACCATGTATTTTTCCCAACTGAAACCTAACTATGCCCTCTTTTAATCCTAGCCATGAGCAGCTGTGAGGATATGGGTGAAGGAGAAGGAAAGACTGATAAATCTTGCGTATCTTCTACTTGCATGACAGGCCACCATCCATTCTCTCTTTGCTGCTTTTAAGCATCTTGAAACCTGCTGTCATTGAGCAACATCACTTTGAAGAGCTTCACAAGCCTAATGTAGGCATGTTTGCCTTGCAAAAGCAAAAAAAAAGGAAATATAATATTAATGGAATCTTGTAAATGTAGTCACATTTTACTTTTTAAAAAATGCATTCTGGTGTAAGACTGTTCTGTATGTCAGCCGTCAACATGGGCAGCTCCGGAGAAGGAACTGAGAGTTTATGAGGAGGTGTAACTGTATCCAGCCAACACAGACTAAATAACCCTATATAGCAAATGCTGGCAGCGCTGTAGGAGCTTAGCTCATTGTTAGAGTTAGATCAGCATTTAGGAGTGCTGTTATTTTGAACAGATTCAGATTTCTTACACTTCCTCCAATCAGAAAGACAGAATAGGTCATTGTACGCACAATAAGATGTGACCTATAATGTGGCCCTGTAATATACAATCAGTAGTTAGGGGATAGAACTCATGTTAGTTTCTATATTGGAGCAAATATCTTTTTTAAGTCTTTGCTTTTAGTAGCCGTGCAGCATTTTGAATTATTCACATAAGGCTACTGTACCACGTTTAGCTTCCTGTTGTTCATGGAAGTAAACCTGCCTGAAGGAAATTTACCACTGGATTTTGGTATGTGCCACCAAAATGAATCCTTTGTTATCTCTTTAGGGGTTCAATTTTGATATTTTTAGTATTTTTATAATTCTTTTTCTCAACAATTTGTTAGAAAAACATTGATGCGAGACATTGTATGGTTTCTGTCCCCCATTTTTACTATACTCCTTTTTCACTGTTTGCCTTGTTGTCTGCCTTAATAAATCAGGAATTGATATCTCTCTGTCAAAACAGTTTTTGTATAAATTGATCAATCTGGGTAAAAAAGATGTTGGTTTTTGATATGAAGTAAGCCTGAAAACAAATGTAATGAAAAAGTAGAAGTTTTTACAACATTAAGAATAAAAATATTCGTACATTTCTGTTTTTAAGCTCCCAGCATATTGGGGAAAAGTGTTGTTCCGCTTGAGTTCAAAGCTTTGACATTGATCTCAAAGGATCAATACTGATGATTGCTCTGGTGGAGGAATAATGACAGCAATCATTCAATGATGGATGAATTGCATGTTTTTTTCTTCTTTATGTTGTGTTGTTTGTAGAAAATCTCTGTTTAGGAATCCGTCATTAAGTTGTGAGCTGCTTTGCTTCAGTTTCGTTCATTGAAAACCCAAAATCTGATATTTTTCATTTTTTTCATTTTTAGCTCTCACCTAATTTTTCTTTCCTTAAACTTTCTCCCTGCTTCATCTTTCCATCTCCCTCTCTCTTCCCATCAGAGAGGAAAGCGGTGACAGCCCCCTACCCTCCCACCCCCCCACTCAGCTCACTGAATATTCCGCAAATGCTTTTGATGGAATTAATTTGAATGTAAATGACATAGCAATGGGAAAGCTTTCTTTGGCCCCAGCACAAAATTTCACAGAAATACCACCCCCTGATGTCTGAGCCAGTCCAGATGGAGGGAAGGAAAAACAACAAAACACTGCAACAATATGGGGCTATTACTTTCTCTGAGGACATTTACTACCATGGAACATAATGAAATTACATTGTCACTCAGTGGATTTAGTCAATGAATTGATCAATACTTGTCTTAATTCTAATTTGTACTTTACACCTACAGGGCCATTTGTGTCAGGACTTATGGCTCTTAAGGGATTGGCTCAAGCAATGAAGCCCATTTTTTTTGCCACTGAACAAACTGTTTATACAGTATATGGATGAAAGCATTAAGCACCGAAGAGGAGAAGAAGGAAATCAAATGACTGCAAACTAAGTTTTTTAAGGTTTAGCTGGTGCTCTGATGAGACTAAAACAATGTTATTTGAAATGACAAAGGATAACATGTAATTTAGCAATTTTCAGACTAATGATTAATTAAGTAGAATTGGTAAAACTACAGAAAATACAGCTTTTTAAAAAGGTATAAAAAAGATATTTCACACAATCCTTTGCTTTTTGGGGATTGCGTTTCACCATCCACTTCTGCCTGGAGAATGTGGAAGGATAAGGTTTTATCCTCATCATGGGTAAAGGTAAAATGTATGCACTTGTTGATTCAGGTACATGTAGGAGTAAGGCCATGTTTATCAGAGCAGGGCGGTTACCAAAAATAACATGTAGGAGGAGCTTTGGCAAATACAGATTTCTGTCAAAAAGAGGATTTTACCTGTTATACAGGAAATGAAACGGTGCCAGGCAGTGATGACATCAGTACTCAGCACTGTGCACAAAGCCCTGTGGAAGCCGTGTAACAGAAATACAAAGCATTTTTTCTCCTTCATGAGATCTGTAAACTGTCATTATGTCTTACTTAATTACTTACTTATCTTTAATTGCTTAAGATTAGTTTTGATCCAGTGATAAACTTGGGATAAGGTTGAATAGATGATAAAAATGACTTATTATTTTTCTCTTTAATTTTCCTGGAATAAGTAATGAGGTTAAAGAGAACTATGAAAAATGTGAAATGGCTCGGGAAAGAACAACAAGAATCTTCCAAACCTTCCGAATCAGTGATGTGATGCTTTTGAGGCTTTGCTTAATGAAATCTTTTCATCATATCGGAGAAAAAAATATGAAGTCTTGCAATTAAAAAGAAGAATGGATAGATGGTCTTCTTTTCTTTTAAGAAAGGATGGTGCAGTGTTTCCTTCCCTAAAGGAAATAAGCATTGACTTCTTCCCACTCCTTTTGAACAAAGACTTTTTCTTTCTTTTTTCATCATCTAATCTCTCTCCTTTTGTTCAGTTTGTTTTAAATTGTTGTCTGTGAAATGTATATTTGGCTTTAGCATGCAGATGGATGTTGTTAGGTTTAGGAAGCAAAACTTGTACCAGGGCTCTCTTCTTATTACCTTAAATAATATTATACACTAATCACTACAAACGGATAAAATAGTGCAAAATCACAAAACAAAAGAAGTGTAAGTGAACATATCCTCATTGTGCTCCTATTGCTAGAGTAGGTTCATAGTAGGAGGCAGCTTTACCAACGGAAGGCAGGTCTCTGAATAAATGATGTCACAGGTGGAGATACATGCCAAGAGTATGAAACATGTCCTCATTTCCAAACTTCCATCTGCACAAAGGTGCAAAAAAGGAAGTTGCCACAAATACAACAGGCAGATTTAAAAATCTTGTGAAAAAAGCAAATTTAGTTTAGAAATGAGATGACAGTTTTCAGCAAAGCAGTGGATTTAAGTTGACATCCAGGATGACTTCTATCTTATCGTTTTTTTTATACCTGCATAATGGAGTTGTTCGAGTTGAATTACTGTAAGTGGGGATTCATGTAGGGTAACCTCAAAGTAATGACATAATACCCTGTTCTTTTCAGTGTGCAATCTCAACCTACTCTTTCTCTGGCTCTATTCATGTCATACATTTTGTATTTATTCTTTCATTTTTTTCAGAGTGCAGATTTATTTTTGCTTAGAAATACCCCATATGCCTCTAAGTGATCATTATTTAAAAAACATTTTAAAACAACAATTCTCTTTACACTAGTCTTCATATTTTAACAACATTGAATGTTTAGGATACACTGAAGTATTAAATATTCTCCTTTGAGAAAAGATGATCCAGCTACATCTCGACTATTTAAAAATCTAATGAGATATCTGAAAAATACATGAGGCTGAAACCATTTTCAGAAGAAAAAACTTTGCGATGAAATGTGGCTTTTCATAGAAAAACCATTTATCAAATGGCAGTGAAACATCCCACAATCATTTGCGAACATTCAAATAGAATATAAATTTATTAAAGATGTCATTTAAATGCTGAGTATATTGATCCAGTGGCGAGATGCCGGGAGAAAAAGATGAGGCTGGAGATGACATTAAAAATCCACACAGTCACACAACACTGTCCATCCTCATTAGAACCATTGAGATCCCCCGATTTATATTTGGGAACATCTGCACTCAACCCCTGTCCCACTAATCAGTGTATTTCATCAGGCAGCTCCACCTTTCTTCACATTCAGCGGTCCAACATGCCGCTCCCTGCTCCCAAGCATTTTACACCACCATCGATTTCCAGTATGCTCCCAGTGCAAGGCTTTGGCCTGCTCACCCAAGTCGTCATACATCATCCCACATTAACGCTTCACCTCTTATACTGCCCCCCTTATATCATCTTATTCTATCTCGACATATATGTCTCTCTCAGCTGCTATGATTTCACACAGACGCTTACGTGGATTGCCACTTATCTTCTCCACACACACACAGTTGTATTTTTGAACATTTTCTTAGTATGGTAGAGGTGTTTTAAAGATTTATCAGCCTTTTTTCCATGGTTGGAGCATCCGCCTTTTTCTGAGTCCTCCTCTTTTAACTGCGCGGCCTTTGCGTCGATGTGTGAATCAGTCAAGATGTCACTTTGATGCTTTGAAAATCCTGCTCCTCTCTTTTAACTTCCCTTAGATGGAGGTATGAGAATCTCATAATATCTTTTGGAAAATCTTGTGCGTTTCGCTGTTCTCTCCGGAGCTCTTTGAGACAGGAATAGACTGATGAAGAGTGTGACTGCCTCCACAGTAATTACGTGATGAATGCGTTCATTCTGTGTGTAGCCCCCAGCGGTGAATAGCTCAGCTGATTATTGAGGGGTGTGTTCTCTCTATATGTAGGAGTATATGAGAATAGACAGCGCCAAACAAAGAACGGCAAAGAAAGAGGACGGCGTGTGTCGTATTAACTCTCCTCTGAGCCAAGTTCCTAAAACTGATGCCTCTGTGAGTGAATCATAGCGGTCCGCATATAGAACGCAGTGAATGTAACCTGCCATTCCTTATGAAGGTCTTATTACCCCAAGGGGTGTTGCATTCAGTACCCCACCCCACCTGCTGCTTTTCAGCATTTTCAGCAGCACTGAGCCAGCTGTCACTTCCCTTTGCCGTTTCTGTGACGACACCTTTTTTCTGTGCTTTGAGAGAAAAGTTAACACAGCCCTCAACATTTTAAATCCCCCACTCAGAGGGATGGTAAGCTCCATTAATAACACCACCGTTTTGCTGTCCAGCTCATATGGATTTTCCTTCTCAGTTGGGATATAGTGTGAGAGACAGGGAGCGCCGGCATCAGACAGACAGTGCTGGAGAGATGGAAGCATAACGCGCCGTAGCACCCGTATATAGCACCTGGAGGGACCTACATCGATGAAAGACTCCAAAGAGTATGACTAAAGTAAACATTTCAGTGCTATATTTGGAAGAAGTGACTTGTAAGAAGGAAAATGAAAGAGGAAGCAAGCTTGAGTTGTATTCTGGGACTTTGAGGGGTTTAATTTTACGTTAAATAGTGAGTAAATACTGTAGTAAGAGGCAAGGGAAGACATACCATATGTAGAACTGGGAGTTTTCCAGTGGGCTAATTAACCATGTATGGTTATTAGGCCCAACGAAGCTATGGAATGATTTTTAATGGGATTGTCAACGGTTTTTCAAATATCACATCCCTACCTCGTATCTTATCTTCACACTGCAAACACCATCCTAATGCTGCTGTTATTGGAGTGGAGGTTCCTAAACAAGCGTGGATAAGAAATAAAGAAATAAAAAATAAAATGGGGTAAAACTTAAAAAAAAGTTGAGGGATAAAAAAAGAGAGAAATAAATCAGCTGGATGCTGTTAAAGTGCCTCAAAAATGACAAACTTTTTTCTTTCTTCCTTTGTGGTGCTGTTATAACTTTTCTCGCCAGTTGTTGCCAGGACTAAGGCTGCTGGCAGCGCCATAAATGAGACAGCTGAGATCAGGGTAACAGCCATCACAGCCCTAGTTAGAGTCAGCACCGCCACCAAAGACCAAGCAAAGCACTCCTTCTTACATCCTGTGTCAGCAAAGAAAGGTGAATGAGTGGATGAGTGAGTGAAAGTTTGTGTATTGTTTTGCGTACGTCCTTATACCTTTATGTCATTTGCTATTTTCATGAAGTTCTGAGCTTTTATAAGAGGATTCAAAGATGAAGACTCGCAAACCAACACATTGTCTAGAAAATTGCAATAACATCTCAAATCTATTTTTTTCTCCACTAGATAAAAGCTGCAATTTAACATTTCTGAGTAAAATTTAAGATCAAACATATTTCATCAATTAGGATTCAAATCTATAGACTGTACAGCCTCACTTAGAATTGAAAGGGTATTATAAGACCTTACAGTGAAAGCTCTGAAAATCCCTTTATTTTCCTTTCAGTGTAAGTAAATGAAAAACCATTAGTTTTTGTGAATTTCTTTAGAATAAAATCAGTTTTAGTTTGTAGAGATGTGGGAAATGCATCTTTATGTTAAGTTAAACCATCCATACAAAATGCCTTGGATTACATGAATAGATGAGCTATTAGTAAGGGGGCAGCAAGATTTTCTGTTTCTCAGGATTTCTTCTTATTGAATAATCACATGAAAATGCGTGTGGTTTTCCAGCCCATTAGCTTGGAAACATGTAAAATTTAGCCATGAAAGAACTTGCAAAGTCATATATTCAGCGTGTGGGTCATGTCCAGCATGATTTATGTGTTTAGGGAGTGGGACCCCGCAGCCTGTAATCCTGGAATAAAATACTGTGTATTGTTTAATTCAGTCTATGAAGTTTTTCTGACATTTATCATTTTGAAATTGTCATTGAAAACTAACCTTCATCATGTAGTTTTTAAGTTATAAATCAGGAACTTCAGTGGTGAAATCAGGATTAAACTCTGTTGTTCAGCTTGACAGTTGTAAGTGGAACACCATCCATCAACCCCCTCCAGCCTCCAAATTATATCTTGTCACAGTTTTGAGGTGCAACGTTCATTTTGTCATTCACAACAAACGGTGACACTTTTTGGTGGTTTCCACTTGAAAACACTTCACTTAATAAGAAATTTGTTCAACATCGTGAGAGTGAGCAACATGTTCATTGGTTTTTCACACCAAAACAAAAAAAACTCCATGCATTAAGTAGTCATTCAACCCTAATATAAATCTTTTTATAACACACACTTGGGTTAAAATTATTTCCAGAAACACCTTTGGAGTTATTTTGACACATTTCTCTATGTTGCACAGTTGTGCAGGTTTCCATCAAGTGTTCTGATAATTATCAGAGAAGGATTCACGTCAGTGAGCTTTTCTTTGGTGTTTCACCTGAAAAACATGTTTTAGCAAGAATGTATACACACTTCAGGTTCTGCTTACTTCCACCCTGCATGGTAACAAGTGTTACACCAATAAGAGGACTAAGCTGAGCTGCACTGAAATTCCCTCATGATTTTGTATTATGTTTATATACATGATTCATAAATTATATTGAGATTTGATGATAACAAATAAAACTATATTGAACAGTTATTTAATTATCAGATGATTATGATTAATATGTCTTAATATAGGAATATATATATCATCATATATATTATTATCATTTAGTATTGTCTCAGGCCACTCTATATTTGTGTCATTAGCCAATAGCAAACAAATAAAAAAGCATACAAATAAACAAAAGCTTTAAATCTTTAAAGCTTTAAAAGATTTTTTAGATAAGTGAAACATGATGTGAAACATTACATTAAAACATTCCCCAGTTAGCTGCCATGCTCCCTATAGCACATGAACATTTTGTCTTGTCTGCACAAATAATTCAGTTTTCAGCATGACTGGATCATGATGCTCAGTGAGTCTGGGCCGGCATCTTTTAACGCAGGAGCACACTGATTGCGTATCATTTAACAAGTTGTTTCCCGACACGTTCGGGCCCTCCGTCTTTTCTTTAATAAAGCTCTGTGAGATCATGATTTACCTGGTTTTCTGTGTTCACTGGAAGCTCCAGTAAATTGCTACAAAATTGTTCATTCAGTTCAGACACAAGTGTGGAAAAAAGTGTAACATGTGATTTACAGCACTGAGTACAAAGCAAAGCACGTTTTACCTCTTCACTGATCCGATCTCGCCACCGGTAATGTGACGAAGCACTCTGTGTCTGTGTGTGTGTGTGTGTGTGTGTGTGCACAGGCCTCACATGACAGCTGTTACGCATGAACACAGATACGCACAAACTCAGCTCTTCATGGCCTGTCAGTCGGGCCACGACGAGCCTCCGCGGACCGCTGCACACAGAAAGACGTGCAGAAAAGATCAATGTGCTCGCTCTTATCGAGCAACATCCTCCCAGTCGTTCCCACACACAAGCGCACACCTCCAGCACACCATCACCTCCATCCCCACCACCAAGTCTGACCTGCATCTCGACAGCCAGTTGTGAAGGTATCGATTTCCTCATATTAATGCAGCCTTCATGAAAGGCCCCAGGCAGTAGAGGAGAAGAGAGAAGACCGGGGTATAAAGACGAGGGAAGAGGGAGCCAGAGGAGCTTTGTTTGTGCAGCAGGAACAATACACAGTTCATGCATCACACGAGATGTACCGCAGCTCAAAGCTAATTTTCAGGAAGAAAATAATCTAATCAAAATGTTAAAATAGGAACTATATAGGAATAGGAACAGTATCCGTGATACTGTGCATCATGCCCACAAAGATGCACATGTCAGATTCAAACCAGGCCTAAAAGTCAGCATGCGCTCCGGCCTTTGAAATATCAAAAAGAAGAAGTTAAATATGAAAATGTAAAACAGTACATTTGTGTTGGTTTGTGGAGAGTTTTGATCAGATTAATGAGGTTAATGACAGTATATTTTTCCCCCTACTAACCAAGCTGTCTCACATCATCTGCCTTTGGATCTTGGCTTCTCAGGCGTCTCCTTTGATGAATACAAAGTCCCCAGCTTTCCCTGACGGGTTCGAGCTGCTTCCACAGGTGTTTGCCACTTTTGTTCTCTGTTCACCATCAAAGGCGACACTTCAGTATAAATTCACAGCTCAGAGACAAAATGGAAAGTTCACTCTCCTCTCATTCAACTCTCCACTCAAGTAAAGGCCGTGGCTAAGAGCGGCCGTGCTGTTACGTAATCAGCATTTGACCTGGACGTGTTGTGAATGGAGGAACGGAGCCGTGTCAATGTGTTTAAAACATTTGTGTTGGGAAGTGAAGTAGATCTGTCTGCTCAGCCTAATGGGAAGCACGTGCATCTCCTCACTCATCAGCTGTTCCTCTCTTTTGCCTCCCCCCTCCCCACACTGTCTCACAAACACTTTTTTTTTATGACTCTGCATCACACGGACCCCGCATTTTCACTCATTTTCTCTTTTTATTGCAAACTCTCTTTGTGGAGGAAAAGTCGGAGGCGTTTTTTTCCAGCCATATGGCAGAGCCAGAGGCGTCAGGAGCAGATGCGCCTGGCATCGGGGCTCTGCTCTATGAGGCGCATGCATACTTAAACACACACATGCACTCACACACACACACATACACACAGAGGCTTTTGCAGGGTCTGTTACTGAGGGAGAGGTCACTCACTGACAACAGTATTATCTAAGGCACAGTTCAGCATGTGAAGCCACGCAGGCTGCAGGGGAGCGACGGAGGCTACGCTGAGCCACCTCTGAGTGTTTCCCTAAATACTAAACACATAAACTCAGCCTTTATGATTACAGTCAGAGGGGAGAAATTTAGTCCAGAAGCAGTTCTTGAAAGGATGCCCTATAACAGGATGTCGTAGTGTTGCAAAAATAATGTCATGATTGGTAAATCTTTCTTTTTCTACTCTAATTTTTCAGCTGGCAACGGTCCGTCCATGGGCCCTCTTCCTTAAAGAAAATCTAAATGTAAAAGAGTGAGGAAGATTTAGAAGGTTACTCTATAAAGACACATTGCTTCTGCATTTACTCGATAAAATTCAAAAACAAGATTTAGTTGTATCTGGAGATGCTTTTGTTAGAAGTTTGTGGATTTTTTTTGGGAGACTCTTAACGGGTTAAAACTTCTCAACTCAACAAGTCAAATTCCCTTGATCAGATTGTGAGAAAAGACTTTTTCTCAGTGATCAGACTTTGGTGCTTTTTTGACTTCCTGACTTTTTCAGCTGCCTGAGAAAAAAAAGCTTCAACAGCCTGAGGATTGCTCACTCAGCGTGTTTGTCAGGGCTTTTTTTTAAGGGTTGTTTTTTGCTGAATCGTAGAAGCACGATGGAGTTTTTGAGCATCTTTGTGTGTACGTGTGTATTTCTGTACAGTAAAGTTTCCTCTGAATGAAATGGGATGTAAATTTGACCAGTGTGCAGAATGAGAACATACGCTGGTTGCTCCTGTTTGCTGAGCCAGCATTTGACCTACATCAAACATCCAAAAGTGGAATAAGTTAGGACGTGTTTCAGTGCTGGTCAACACCAAAGCACAAGCACGCATCAAAGAGATGAAACAGATCAAGCCTCTCCACACTGCTGGAGATTATTTAACTTCAGTTTCTATTTTACCTCTCATTGATCTGAGTAGATCATAACTGGTTTGAGATGAACATGTTTTTATTTTCAGATCCTATTTCTTCTGGCCAAGTTTGATCGCAATGGGTCAAGTGATCTCATGTTTGCCTGCAAACTTGTGTTTTGGTGGAATAAACAGAAAAGAGGAAGCTAAATTGCTCCTGTATGACCAATTGCGGAATGACTTAATGTAATATTGTCTGACTTCTCATCTGAGCTGCAGCTGCTAAATGCCATCCATGCCTCAGTGCAAATGGAAAATATTTGTTTTGAAAGAAAGCCTGTTGGTTTATCTCCTCCTTTTGGGTTACCTAATAACATTAATCAAGACGTGACTGACCTGATCTATATACGGTGTCAGTGAATGGGACTGGAAGAAAACAAGACAGGTTTTAAATAAGATTAAAAGGGCTTTTTGAGGGGGAATCTATAATGGCTGTTGTTATTTAGCCTTTGAATTAGAACATGCGTCACTGGCCTGATCATACGTCATGCAGCATTCAGAAATCAGCTGAGACCACCTTTCCACGGGGAGATCCCGAATCTTCGTGACACTGCGGGCAACTAAATTTAGGGCAAATATGTAAGTGTGTGTGTTTAAGTGTGTGTGAGAAAGAAAGACATCCAAACTCATTTAGTGAGTTTGTACAATGGAGCACAAGTTTCCGGACACTGGTTTTACACAAGGTGTTCAGAGAGTGTATTTTATGTCTTGGTTTGCTCTTACAGGGATTACAGTTTTGTCTGGTATCACAGGAAGTGAAAAGGATAAAAAAAGATCTCTTTAAGAGATTTTTTAAAACGTACCGTCCTCTTCCGCTTATCCGGGGTCGGGTCGCGGGGGCAGCAGCCTAAGCAGGGAAGCCCAGACTTCCCTCTCCACGGCCACCTCAGCCAACTCATCCGGGGGGATCCCGAGGC